>JABFPR010000009.1:0-29207 GCA_022817345.1 Neoscelio sp. ZL-2020
GCGTGGGGCGGCGGGTGGTTTTGGTGCAGGTGGAAAATTTCCGGCAGGTCGTCACGAAGGGCCAGTCGCCCGTTGGCGTCGCGCTCACTGATTTTCGGCAGCAACTCGGCATGGGTGCGCCGTTCGGCTTTATCGACGGCACGCTGCACATGCTCCAGCGCACTCTTGCGTGCCTGATCGAGCAAGTCTTCGTACTTGATCGATTCGTACCAGGTTTCCAGCGCACTCTGTTCGGCGCACTCCAGCATCGTCGCCTGATAGGCACCGACCATCTGCCGACAGACCTCGTCCTCAACCGACTCGCCATGGCGCAAATCCCGCGCCGCCACCACAAAACTCGCCGCCAGCCGCTTTACGTCCCATTCCCAGGGCCCGGGATGCGCCTCGTCGAAATCATTGACGCTAAACAACAGATTGCGCTCCGGCGTGGCGAACCCGCCGAAGTTCATCAAGTGTGCATCCCCGCAGATCGGCCCGACCAGCCCCATGTTCTGGGTGCTCGACAGATCATGCGCCTGCAGCAGCGCGTTGCCACGGAAGAATGTGAAGGGCGACACCAGCATTCGTCCGTAACGCAACTCCACCAGCGAAGCGACACGGCCCTGACTCGACGCTTTGATCAGCGGAATCGGATCGCGGCTCATTTTTCCAGTGGTGGCGTGGGCGCTGCGCGAGCATTTTTTGCGGGCGTCCTTGCCTTGCTTCATGCGGTCTTGGAGGGTGGTCATGGGGGCTCGTCGTGGCAGTGGGGGCGGTGTGAGTGTAGAAGTGGTTCAGGGGTTTATCCGCCGGCCGTAACGATCCCGGTCATTTCAGAATTCCGTGACCTTGTCCTCGCGTAAAATCCACCCGGCTTCACCCGCCACCAACGTGTACTGAACCTGACGCATCTTCCCCGTACGACCCGCACCCGCGTCGGCGCTGTCATACACCGGGAAGCGTTGCACCAGCCTGTTTTCCACCACGGCAAACGAGTCCTCGCCCTGATAACCCTCGGCGGTTTTCGGGTTGTCACTGACCGGAGGCAAGTAGATTTCGCTCAGGGATTTCTTGTTGTTGGCCGAATAGGCGATCAGTTCGCCCGGCATGCCGCGTCCGGGCGAGCGGGTGAACACATAGAGTTCAGGGGAGCCGTCGTTGTTGAGATCGGCGACTTCGGCGCGTACCACCTCACCGCTGAGGGCCTGAATGATGACTGTATTGTCGATCTCCAGCCCCTTGGGAGCGATGTGCAAAGTGGGTTTGCCATCGACCTGTTCAGTGCTGACGTGAAAGGCAATGCCCTGCAATTCCAGCGTCTGATCGAATGGTGGCTGACGGCTGATGGCATCGCCATTGACCAGCCTCAGCGCCAGCTCGTAGTTGGCCACTTCATTACGTCGTGCGGCGTTGCGCATGAGGTAGACCTGAATCGTGTACTCGCCATCGCTGGGCAATGTGCCGAGGAAGTGATTGCCCATGATCGAGCCATTGAACAGCGCGTAATCGGCCTCCTTGGCAGCGATGTTGAAGTAAGCGGAGGTGTTGGAGGGCGTGAAGTCGACGGTCAGCATCTGGCCGGCCTTGGCGTTGAACCGGTACTCCGCCGTCTGGTCACCCGTGATCGACTGTTTGCGCTGGACGCTGTCGGCACTGGTTGTGAACGCGATCGGTTCGACGCGCACAGTGGGGGCGTCGGCCGCATGGACGGACAAGGAAATCAGCGCGGCCAGCGCTACGGCGATCCAGCTCTTCATCTTCAACTCCATTGCATCTCGATGTTCGCAGCATAGAAGCTGCATCGAGCGACCGCCCAGAGATTGCGCGGATTAAATGTTGCTGGATTTGAGCACGTACCCGAGGCCGTGTTCCCTGACACGAATCAGCTGTTCACATAATTCTCACCTGAGTTTTGCCATGATGCTTGCTGGCATTCCATCGGCCCCAGCGAGTGATCCCGGCATGAATATGAGCGTTCTCTACGCATTGATTGCGGCAGCGCTGTTTGGCGCCAGTACGCCCCTCGCCAAACTGTTGGGGGTACAGATTTCGCCGATTCTGCTCGCCGGGTTGCTCTATCTCGGCAGTGGTCTGGGTTTGACCGTTCTGCGTTTTGCCCGCGATCGTGGCTGGAAACCTTCCGGGCTCGGCACCGGTGAATGGCCATGGCTGCTCGGTGCCATCGGCTTCGGCGGCGTGTTGGCGCCAGTGGCGCTGATGTTCGGTTTGACCCGAACGTCCGGCGCGAGCGCGTCACTGATGCTCAACCTCGAATCCGTGCTCACGGCGCTGCTGGCGTGGGTGGTGTTCAAGGAAAATGCCGACCGCCGAATTGTGATCGGCATGCTCGCCATCGTCGCCGGTGGCGTCGTGCTGTCCTGGCCACAAGAGGCCGTTTCGACGCAGGACTGGACCGGGCCGCTGGCTGTGGCTTTCGCCTGCTTTTGCTGGGCCATCGACAACAACCTGACCCGTAAAGTCTCGGCCTCGGACGCACTGTTCATCGCCGGCAGCAAAGGCCTCGTGGCCGGTCTGGTCAACTGCACACTGGCCCTGTTCATCGGCAGCCAACTACCCGCCGCCGCCTCGCTGTTTCCGATCCTGCTCGTCGGCTTTCTCGGCTACGGCGTCAGCCTGGTAATGTTCGTCCTCGCCCTGCGCGGCCTCGGCAGCGCACGCACCGGCGCCTACTTTTCCACCGCACCGTTTCTCGGCGCAGGCATCTCGATTCTGCTGCTGGGCGAATCGATATCGCTGATGTTCCTGCTCGCAGCAGCGTTAATGGCCGTGGGGGTATGGATTCATCTGATGGAAAACCATGTTCATGAACATCAGCACGAACGGCTTGAGCATGATCATCGGCATACACACGATGAGCATCATCAACATACGCATGGGTTTGAGTGGGATGGGGTGGAGCCGCATAGCCATCCGCATGTGCATACGCCGATGCGGCACAGTCATGCGCATTTTCCGGATGTGCATCATCGGCATGGGCATTGAGTTGGCGTGGGGGGCGACGTTTGGCGGTGAAGCGGGAGTGAAACGCGAGATACGACAAGGCCCGCACTTGGCGGGCCTTGTCGTTGAGGGTTGGTGGGCCGGTGTAATTTGAAACGATTCACTATCTATTTGTTTTTTCTGATTAATAATTTATTGGTCAACTTGCCTGGAATACCAGTTGGGACGCTGCGAGGTCCGGATTCCGATGGACGGTGCTTTTTGAGATCTGCCCAAAAATCGAATCGGAATCGAGTCTATCAAGCAAATGGTCGCGCTGTTGATTGCTGCCCTTGAGCTCGCAGGCCATGGACTCCTAGGCTCCGTACGAAAAGAGGTGTCGCAAAACCGCATGGAACAAGCGAGCGATACCCTAGCTGCATAGCTTTTCGCGAGCTTGTCCAAGCGTGTCACGATCCGGCTGTTCTTTTTCTCCCAGCCAAACATGCTCTCGATGATGTTGTGCTGTCGATACTTGGGTCAGATCAAAGAGTCTGGCTATGCTGCTATTGCCGCCAGTAGTAGCCCGAACACTCATGCAGAAGTGCGTTAGGAAAGTCCTAATTCCTGACCAATAAAGGGCTCAGAACCTTCCATTGCGCAGTCGAGGGTCGATTATGTGGCTCTGCGGGAGGAAGCGCATAAGGTAGGCGGCGCACCCGTTTTGATTTCTTTGTGTCGCTATTGATGGCAAGGCGCAGTACATTTGCAGCACAAATACTGCTGGACTGAGTCATGAAGCGTCCCAAGGATGAAACCCTGTCCATTCGTACCTCTAGAGACATTAAGCAGCTGCTGCGAATTGCAGCGGAAAGAGAGCGGCGCTCCATAGCCTCGATGATTGAGGTGCTAATCCTGAAATATGCTCGGGAGCAGGGTCTGCAGGCAGAAGCACCGTTAGAGGAAGAGACGAAAAAAGGTAAGGGAAACGATGGAGCTCATTGACAATATTACAAGGTTGCTGGGTGATGACCTCAGGGCGACGTTAAAGCCCGGTTCCCGCCTGAATATCGCAGCGTCTTGTTTTTCGATGTACGCATTCGAAGCTTTGAAAGCAGAGCTGGAAAAGATCGACGAGCTGAACTTCATCTTCACCTCGCCGACGTTCGTTGCCAATGAGGTTGCCGACAAAATCCGTAAAGAGCGAAAGGAATTTCACATCCCGAAGCTGGATCGTGAGCGCAGCCTGTACGGTAGCGAGTTCGAGATTCAGTTGCGCAACAAGCTCACGCAGCGAGCGATTGCTAAAGAATGCGCAGAATGGATGCGGCGCAAGGCGACCTTCAAGTCGAACCGCAGCAAGGCCCCGATGCAGCAGTTTGCCTGCGTGCAATCTGCTGAAGCGGACATCTCTTACATGCCATTACATGGATTTACGGCCGTCGATCTCGGTTACCAGCAAGGCAATGCTGTTTCCAACCTCGTCAACAAAATGGATGAGCCAACTTTCACGGCAACTTACCTAAGCCTATTCAATCAGATCTGGAGCGACCCGGAAAAACTGGAAGACGTCACCATGCAGATCTGCGATCACATTGCGGCTGTCTACCAGGAGAACTCGCCCGAGAGCGTCTATTTCCTGATGCTTTACAACATCTTCAACGAGTTCCTGGACGACATCGATGAGGACGTTTTACCCAACGACCGTACCGGCTACCAGGACACGCTCATCTGGAAGAAGCTCTTCAACTACCAGAAGGATGCGGCCACTGGGATCATCAACAAGCTAGAAACCTATAGCGGCTGCATCCTGGCGGACAGCGTTGGCTTGGGGAAAACCTTCACAGCCCTAGCCGTCGTCAAGTATTACGAACTGCGCAACAAGTCGGTGCTGGTGCTCTGCCCCAAAAAACTGGCGGACAACTGGCTCAACTACAACCGTAATCTCAAGACCAACATCTTTGCCCGTGACCGATTCAGCTATGACGTGCTGTGCCATACCGACCTCACTCGCACGAGTGGCGAATCGTTTGGCACTCCGCTCAACCGCATCAACTGGGGAAACTATGACCTCGTCGTCATCGATGAATCGCACAACTTTCGCAACAACGATGCCTTCAAGGATAAGGAGACCCGATACCAGAAGCTGATGAATAAAGTCATCAAAGACGGTGTGAAAACCAAGGTGCTGATGCTTTCAGCTACCCCAGTGAACAACCGCTTCAATGACCTACGCAACCAACTCGCCCTAGCCTACGAAGGCGACTCCGAAAACCTAAGCAAGAAGCTGCGTACTGGCAAAACTGTCGAGGAAATTTTCCGTGGTGCACAGGCCAGTTTTAACGCTTGGTCAAAACTTCCACCTGAGGAACGCACGGCTCGTGCCATCTTGGACTCGCTCGACTTCGATTTCTTCGAGTTGCTCGACAGCGTCACGATCGCACGCTCGCGCAAACACATTCAGACCTTCTACGACACCACGGATATCGGGCAATTCCCTGAGCGGCGCAAGCCCTTGTCGTTTCGTAGCCCACTGGTTGTGGGTGCTGAGCAACGAACGGATGTAATGAGCTTCAACGAGATTTTCGAGCAGCTGTCTCTGCTCAAGCTCGCTGTATATGCCCCCATCAGCTACATCTTGCCTAGCCGCTTGGAGAAGTATGAAGAGATGTACGACACGCAGGTTGAAGGCGGTCGAGGCAAGCTGCGTCAGGTAGACCGGGAAAAAAGCCTGGTTGCACTGATGACAACGAATTTGCTAAAGCGCCTTGAAAGCTCTGTTTATGCATTCCGCAGCACACTTAATTCTTTGAAAGAAAACCACCAGCGCGTTCTCGGGTTGATTAAGGAGTTCGAGAGTCGGGGCGGAGTTACAGAAGTCGCCAGTCTTACGGACTCCATGGACTCAGTTGACGCTGAAGAAGACGGCATCCCTTCATTTCATGACTTGGAAATCGGCAACACTATTCGGATAAAGCTGGCAGATATGGATCTGCCTTCTTGGGAGCATGAACTCCAGGTTGACCTGGAAATCATCTCCGCGTTACTGGCCTCGATGAGCAAAATCATGCCAGCCGAAGACGCCAAGCTGCAGCACCTGAAATCGCTAGTACTCGACAAGATTGCCAATCCCATTAATCCCGGCAATAAAAAAGTACTGATTTTCACGGCTTTCGCTGATACGGCCGATTACCTCTATGACAATCTGGCCACTGAGCTGCTCGCCAATCAGTACTTGCATACAGCGAAAGTCACTGGCAGTAGCGCGCCTCAGTCGACGCTAAAAAACACAGCTCAAAAGAAAAGCTACGACTTCCAGGAGCTGCTCACCCTCTTCTCGCCGTGCTCCAAAGAAAAGGCCATTGTCCTGCCCAACGAACCGGCTGAGGTCGACTTGTTGATTGGCACCGACTGCATCTCCGAGGGCCAGAACCTGCAGGACTGTGACTACCTCATCAACTACGACATCCACTGGAACCCCGTGCGCATCATCCAGCGCTTCGGTCGAGTGGATCGCATCGGATCGCCCAACAGCAGCATCCAACTGGTCAATTACTGGCCCGACATCTCGCTCGACGAGTACATCAACCTCAAGGAACGCGTCGAGAGCCGGATGATGATTGCCGACGTCACCGCCACGGGTGACGACAATGTGCTTAGCGCCCAAGCCAACGATGTGTCCTACCGCAAGGAACAGCTGCGCCGCCTGCAAGAAGAAGTCATCGAGCTGGAAGACCTGAAAACGGGCGTTTCGATCACAGATCTGGGGCTCAACGACTTCCGCATGGACTTGCTCAACTACGTCAAAGCCAATGGCGAGTTGAGCAACGTACCGAGCGGCATGCACGCCGCTGTGTCAGCCAAACCTGAGCTTGGCCTGCGTCCAGGCGTGATATTTACACTGCGGAACCGCAACTCGAGCGTCAGAGTTAGCCAGCATAACCGTCTGCACCCGTATTACCTCGTCTACATCAGTCGTGAGGGTGAGGTCATTCACGATCATACCGAAGTCAAACGCCTGCTCGATCTGGTGCGCAGTTGCTGCAAGGGGCAAGCGCAGCCCATTCCGGAAGCCTGCAGCCTGTTTAACAAGGAAACTGTAGACGGACGCAAGATGCAGGTGTATTCCGACCTGCTTGGCAAGACGATTCGCTCGATGATCGAGGTGAAGGAGGAAAAGGATCTGGACAGCCTGTTCAGCGGCGGCAAAACCACTGCGCTGGTCAACACCATTGCCGGTCTGGACGACTTCGAGCTCATCACCTTCTTGGTAATTCAGGAGGCCGGATGAGTCATATCTCGCCATTGGAGTCGAACGCCGCGTTCATCAGCTACCCGAAGCAGGCCGCTTTTGGCCGCAACCTGCCAAAGAACAAGATCTACGAACACAGCGGAGCCAACACACGGCTGAAAGATTTGTTCGTCGAACAAGTGGAACAGATCTTCTGGCAATACAAGCTGGCTCCGGAAACGATCAACCTGCCCGCTAGACCCAGTGTGCCGGAGCTTCAGATCTTCGCCATTCAGCTCAAGACGTCGGAGCTGAATCTGGATGTGTTGCGCTGCATAGATGGTGCGGTGCAGTTCCCCATCATCTTCGAGCTGAGCTTTGACGGCCGAACGCAGGTAGTCGCCGCGTACAAGCGCCCGAACGAATCAGGCGCGAGCCGTTGGGTGTTGAGCGACTACTTTGCGACGGTGTGGTTACCGAGCGATGTGGAGCGCGCCGCCATGCCGTTGGCGCTCGATTTGGGTGGCTTGTACGAACAGGTGCTTCACCGCCTGATTCCCACACCTGCGCGCCAGCAAGAAGGCCTTGGTGACTTGGTCGCTCGTGTCGAACAGCTTGCGGCGAAGCAGCGTGAGGTCGAGAAGGCCGCCAGCAAGCTTGCCAAAGAAAAGCAATTCAACCGCAAGGTGGAGATCAACGCGCTCTTGCGACAGCTAAGAAACGAACTTGAACAGTTGACTGGTAGGGAGAGCCCATGACGCAGAGCCTGAATGACGAATCGAAGAGACACATCGAGCAGGTCGCAGGCGAGGCGTTAGCGCAACTCGAAAGCATCGCCGAAGCCTCCAAGAGCAAGCTTCTTGATGGACGAACACTGGGATCCGATGCCCTGGCAAGCATCAATACGATGACGTCCAGTTCGGCTATCCAAAGACTGGATCAGATCAGCCAGGCGAACCGTGAAAGCTACCGGGTATTGGTGGCAGAGCCCGCCATTGCTCGCGTTGTGGTGATTGATGAAGAGGGCGAAGAGAAAACCTACTACATCTGCCGCACTACGCCGGTATCGGGATTTCCCAATTTGGCCAGCTACCGGGCCCCTGTTGGACGATTGGCCTCATTGGCGATTGGTGCAGAGTTCACGCTTCCCAATGGAACCGTTGTTGAGGTTCTTGAGCGAGCTCAACTCCGTCCAAGTGCACTCGCCGATGGGTGGGACTCTCGCGACACCGTGGTTGAAGCCGAGCATTTCGGGCCTCTCACCATCGAGTCGCTGCGAGCGCTGCTGACTGAGGTTGCCGGGGAAGAGGTCACAGAGGACATCCTGGGCCAATTGCTGGCCGAGGAGACCGTCAAGGCCAACATCATCGACGGCGTTCGCCGCAGCGTCATCACCAAGATGGGGTTGCGGGATCAGCCCGTACTCGATCAATACCAGGACGAGATTTTCCGTCTTCCTCTCGACAAGCGCCTGCTGATCTTGGGTCCACCCGGTACCGGCAAAACGACGACCCTGATCCGGCGCCTCGGCCAAAAGCTCGACACCGCTTTTCTGGAAGAAGGCGAGCAACGCCTGGTTGAGACAGTTGCTGCAGTGCAAGGCGTTGCGCATTCCAACAGCTGGCTGATGTTCACGCCTACCGAACTGCTCAAGCAGTACCTCAAAGAGGCTTTTGCCCGAGAAGGCGTTCCTGCCTCTGATCTGCGCATTAGAACTTGGCAGGACTATCGGCGCGAGTTGGCCAGAAACGCTTTTGGCGTTCTTAGGACTGCTTCTGGCGGCGGCACCTTCGTTCTGAAAGAGAGCTTGCCTAGCCTTAGCGAAGCTGCACTCGACCGGCCTATCCAATGGTTTGACGATTTCGATGCATGGCAACGCAGCGTCTACGTCCAGGAGCTGCATGAAGCAGCGGCTCTACTCCATGATGCCAAGGCCCCTGACGTCAAAAGCTTGGGCGCACGCTTGCAAGACATCTTAGCGCGTGCCGATGATGGCACTCTGGCCACCACATTCGGATCATTGGCCGCAGAACTCCCCAAGGTGCAAGCGCTTGTCACCAGCCTTAAGGACGCCTCCGACGGCAAGATCAAAGCTGCGCTCAATCTGCAGCTCAACCGCAACCGGGCATTTTTAGATGAGTTAGCTCGTGTCATCGACAGTTTGCAGCAGGCGCAGGCAACTGAGGCCGACGAGCAAGACGATTTCGATGCCGACGAAGAAGAAGACACCACAACATCGCGCACGGGCCGCGCGGCTGCTCTCAATACCTACATGCAAGCCGTGCGTGCCCAGGCTCGGTCAGCAGCCTCCAAGCGTATGCTGAGCAAGACTTCTCGCAACGGCAAAATCATTGAGTGGCTGGCCGATCGTGGCCTGGCAGAGACCGACCGTGCAGATGTGGGCGCGAGCCTTCTGGTGCAGACTAATGCCCGGCGCTTCGTGAACCCGGTCAAACGCTACCTCGACGGCATTCCAAAACACTACCGTGCGTTCCGGCGTGAACGCCAACATACCGGGAACTGGTATCGCAGGGAGGGCTTCGAGGCTCGCGACATCCATCCGCTCGAACTCGATATTGTACTGCTGGCCATCTTGCGCGCCGCAGGCGACCTGATCAGCCGGCCCAGCGTCCTGCGCGATATTGACAGCCCCGCTTGGTCATCGCTTCAGCCCATTCTGGAGCACTACCGCAACCAAGTATTGGTGGACGAGGCGACTGATTTTTCGCCCATTCAGCTGGCCTGCATGGCAGCACTGGCTCACCCTCAACTGCGCTCGTTCTTTGCGTGCGGCGACTTCAACCAGCGCCTGACTACTTGGGGCGCGCGTTCCGCTGACGACTTAAAGTGGGTTTTTGCCGACTTCGACATCAAGGAGATCACCGTCTCCTACCGTCAGAGCAAGCAACTGAGCGACTTGGCCCGAGGCATGATCCGCGCCGTCGCTGGTACGGAGCAAAACGTCAGCTTACCCGCGAACATGGATAGCTCGGGTGTGGCCCCTGCCTTGTTGGAGCATGCTTGCGATACGTCGGTCGTTGTCAGCTGGCTCGCAGATCGCATTCGTGAGATTGAGCGCTTTGTAGGCCAATTGCCGTCCACGGCTATCTTTGTGAATACCGAAAACGACGTGGCCCCGGTGGCGGATGCACTGAATGCCGCCCTGTCCGAGCACAACATTCAGGTCATTGCTTGTCGCGAGGGGCAGGCCGTCGGGCAAGAAAGCAATGTGCGTGTGTTCGATATCCAGCACATCAAGGGCCTGGAGTTCGAAGCTGTTTTCTTTATTGGCATTGACCAGCTTGCCGAGCTACATCCTGCGCTCTTCGACAAGTACTTGTACGTGGGCACCACTCGTGCGGCCACTTATCTGGGCGTGACCTGTGAGGGCACCTTGCCATCGGCTATCGAGAGTCTGCGGGTGCACCTTTGCCAGGACTGGCAATAGACGACTGAATTTATCAAAACGAACTTGAACAATTGAGCCGCTGAGCTTCTTTTACGGAAGCACGGCTGCTAGAGGAAAAGAACATGGAAAACCTAAAAATGCACTCGCTCAATATCACACAGGACAACATCTCCCGCATTCGTGATCTGTTCCCGGGGTGCGTCACTGAGGCCAAGGGTGAAGACGGTGGCGTGAAGCTGGCGGTGGACTTTGATCAGCTACGACAAGAGTTGGCTGATTCAATCGTCGAAGGTCCGCAAGAGCGCTATAACCTGAACTGGCCGGGTAAGCGCGAGGCGATGCTGACGGCCAATGCCCCTATTGCCAAAACATAGCGCCCTTGCCAGCACGAAAGTGTGGACTTTGATAACACGAAGAATCTGTTCATTGAGGGAGATAACCTCGACGCGCTAAAGCTACTGCAGGAAACATACCTCGGCAAGGTCAAGATGATCTACATCGACCCTCCGTACAACACAGGCAACGACTTTATTTATGAGGACGATTTCGCGGAGGAGACTGAAGGCTATCTGCAACGTTCAAATCAAAAAGACGATGAGGGGAATAAACTAGTAGCAAACACTGCATCGAACGGGCGCTTCCATTCTGACTGGTGTTCCATGATGTATTCGCGCCTTCGTCTCGCAAGAAATCTTCTTAGTGAAAACGGTGTCATCTTTATTTCGCTTGACGATGGTGAGCTTGCAAATCTTCGCAAGATTTGTGATGAGATCTTCGGTGAAGACAAGCTTATTGCGACGTTTATTTGGAAGAGCAGGCAAAACAAAGATAACCGCTCAAAGAACGGAGCGTCCGTCGATCACGAGTATGTGCTTGCTTATGGTAAGTCAATTCGGGGGTCGGACAGAGATCTGACTGCGTATTCGAATCCAGACGGCGATTCGAGGGGGGACTGGACTAGCGCAAATATGGTTGGCCTTGCTACTGCAGATCGTCGACCGAACCTTCATTACGATTTAATCGACCCGGCAACCGGTATTAACTACGGACGTCCGCCAATGGGGTGGCGTTATGACCGAAACACAATGGCTAAGTTGATTGCAGAGAATAAAATTCTCTGGCCCGCTGCGTCGGATGGAAGACCTAGGAAAAAAGCGTTTGTTCAAGAGTTAGGTTCTGAACAGACTGGATACTCTTCAATAATTGGCAAAGACATTTACACTAGGAACGGTACGTCTGATATTGAGGCGCTTTTTGGAAGTCGCGTGATGGATTTTCCAAAGCCAGTGTCTCTGCTAGAAGAACTGATCAAACAGGCAAATGTAGACTCAGCCGAAATCGTACTGGACTTTTTTTCAGGTTCAGCGACAACCGCGCACGCAGTTTTAAAGCTGAATGCAGCCGATGGAAAAAATCGAAGATTTGTGATGGTTCAGCTCCCTCAACACTGCGATGACACATCTGAAGCCTCCAAAGCTGGATATGGAACCATTGCTGATATGTCGAAAGAGCGAATCCGACGCGCAGGGCAATCAGTTATTGATGCGGTGAAAGTTCACGAAAACTGGAACAAAGATGTGGGTTTCCGCGCCTTTAAGATAGATACATCTAACATGGCCGACGTCTACTACGCACCAGATGCGATGGACAAAGCAAAGTTTGATCTGTTCGTTGACAACATTAAATTGGATCGCACGCCAGCAGACCTGCTGTTTCAGGTGATGCTGGACTGGGGCATCGATCTGGCCCTGCCCATTACTAACCAGCCCATTCAAGGTAAAGACGTGTTTTTTGTCGATGGCAATGTGCTTGCCGCCTGCTTCGACGCCAGCGGCAGCATCGATGAAGCCTTTGTGAAGGAACTGGCCAAGCAGCAGCCCCTTCGTGTGGTGTTCCGCGATGCAGGCTATAGGGACAGCTCGGTCAAGATCAACGTCGAGCAGATTTTTAAGCTCTTGTCGCCCGCCACCGAAGTCAAATGCATTTGAGGGGCGAGCGATGAAACTCAAATTCAAGACACAGTCCTATCAGACGGCAGCGGTACAAGCCGTGGTTGACTGCTTCAAGGGGCAACCACCTGTATCAGTGGAGGCCATTAGCTATCGCATCGACCCGGGCAGGGCCAAGAAAGGAATTGAGGACCTGTTTGCAGAGGGCGGATTCAAGCACGCCGATCTGAAGCTGACTGACCTTGCCGTGTTGGAAAACATCACCCAGGTGCAGCATCAGCAAAACCTGCCGCAGTCCACCGAGTTGGTGAAGACTAAGGTCAGCAAAGTCAATCTCGACATCGAGATGGAAACCGGGACCGGCAAGACCTATTGCTACATCAAGACGATTTTTGAGCTGAACAAGCAGTACGGCTGGAGCAAGTTCATCATCGTGGTGCCCAGCATTGCCATTCGTGAAGGCGTGGCCAAGTCATTGGAGATTACCGCAGAGCATTTCCTGGAGACGTACCACAAGAAGGCGCGCTTCTTCATCTACAACTCCAAGCAGTTGCACCATCTGGAGAGCTTTTCGTCGGATGCGGGGATCAACGTGATGGTAATCAACGTGCAGGCGTTTGCTGCCCGTGGCGCTGACAACCGGCGCATCTATGACGAGCTCGATGATTTTCAGTCGCGCCGCCCGATTGATGTAATCAGCGCCAATCGACCGATTCTGATTCTGGACGAGCCACAAAAAATGGAGGGTGCGGCAACCCTGAAGTCCTTGGAGGAATTCAAGGCGCTTATGGTGTTGCGCTACTCGGCCACTCACAAAACCACGCACAACAAGATCCATCGGCTGGACGCGTTGGACGCTTACAACCAGAAGCTGGTGAAGAAAATCGCAGTACGCGGCATATCAGTGAAGGGGCTGGCGGGCTCCAATGCTTATCTGTACTTGCAGTCCATCGAGATTTCGAGCAAGGCACCTGTGGCCCGGGTTGAGTTCGAGCAGAAGCTGAAAAGCGGCGAGATCAAGCGTGTAGTGCGCAAGCTCTCCAAGGGCGACAATCTCTTTTCTAATGGCTTTTCAAACGAGCTGGATCAGTACCGTGGCTATGTGGTCGCGGACATCAACGCCAACACGGATACCCTGACTTTCACGAACGGCGTTGAGCTCTTTGTTGGTGAGGCCACCGGGGATGTCAACGAAGAAGCGCTGCGCCGCATCCAGATTCGGGAAGCCATCAAGGCACACTTCGATAAAGAGCTAGCTTTATTCCAACAAGGCATCAAGGTGTTGACCTTGTTCTTCATCGATGAAGTAGCCAAGTACCGCGATTACTCGACAGCGGACGAGAAAGGCGACTACGCACGTATCTTTGAAGAGGAGTACCGCCAGTACCTGAACGAGGTGCTGGACCTGGATGAAACGCCGTATATCAAGTACCTGAAGGGTATTGATGCAGGCAGGACGCACGGCGGCTACTTCTCCATCGACAGAAAAACCAAGCGACTGGCCGATCCCGATGTGGAGAAACGCGGAGAAAACGTAGGGCTGTCCAATGATGTGGACGCCTACGACCTGATCCTAAAGGACAAGGAGCGCTTGTTGTCATTCGACGAGCCGGTGCGTTTTATCTTTTCGCACTCCGCTTTGCGTGAAGGCTGGGACAATCCTAACGTGTTCGTTATTTGTGCGCTCAAGCACAGCGACAACACCATCTCGCGGCGGCAGGAGGTAGGTCGTGGTTTACGCTTGTCCGTTAACCAGAGCGGTGACCGAATGGATCACCCCGCTATCGTCCATGACGTAAACGTGCTAACCGTGGTGGCAAGTGAGAGCTATAAGGACTTCGTATCTGCGCTGCAGAAAGACATCAGCGAATCTTTGTCAGCACGTCCTAAGGTCGCTGACGAAGCCTATTTCACTGGTAAGGTACTCAAGACCCCAACTGGCGATATTGAAGTCACGCCGCAATTGGCCAAGCAGATCTACAAATACCTGCTCAAGAACGACTACAGCGACGATGCTGACCGCATTACAGGCGCGTACCACGACGCCAAGAAGGAAGGTACCCTGGCTCCGCTGCCCCCGGAACTGCAGGCTCATGCCGAGCAGGTGTACCAGCTGATCGACAGCGTCTTCAGCGACAGTCAGATGTTTGAGATCAGCGACGACCGTAGGCCAAAGCAGAATCCGCTCAACAGTAACTTCGACAAACAGGAATTCAAGGAGCTGTGGAATCGTATCAATCGCAAGGCCGCCTACAGTGTTGACTTTGATTCGGCGGAATTGGTCAAGAAAGCGGCAGAGGAGCTGGACAAGAGCCTACGAGTGACGCCCTTGCAGTACACGATCCAGAAAGGTGAGCAGATTGATCAGGTAACTGCCGATGCGTTGAAAAGCGGTGATGGTTTCAAGGTTTCTGAAACGACCGTTGAGTACGACAAGCAGTCAATTCATTCAACGGTTAAGTACGACCTCATTGGTAAGGTTACCGAGGGTACGCAACTGACGCGACGCACGACGGCGGATATCCTTAAAGGCATCAGTGTTGCGATATTTACGCAGTTTCGTACCAATCCTGAAAGCTTCATCGCCGAAGCAATTCGACTGATCAATGAGCAGAAGGCGACGATGATCATTGAGCACTTGGCCTACGACCCCGTTGAGGACAAGTTTGATTTGGACATCTTTACCTCTGGTCAGACCAAGCAGGACTTCAGTAAGGCCGGTGACAAGCTCAGCCGTCACATCTACGACTACGTAATCACCGACTCCGGCATCGAACGCGACTTTGTGAAAAAGCTGGACACCTGTACAGACGTGGTCGTGTACGCCAAATTACCGCGCGGCTTCCTGATCCCCACGCCGGTTGGCGATTACAATCCCGACTGGGCAATTTCGTTCAAGGAAGGAGCAATCAAGCATGTGTACTTTGTGGCTGAAACCAAGGGCTCAATGTCATCAATGGATTTACGCCCGATTGAGGCTACAAAAATCGAATGTGCACGGAAGTTCTTCGACGAGATCAATAGGAAGTATGCCCCCGAGAACGTCAAGTACGATGTGGTAAACAGCTTCGGGAAGCTGATGGAGCTGGTGAAGTAAGCAGAGTCAACGCCCAGACAGATCAAACTCAAAAATGATCTGTTGTTTATCTAGGTATTCCTGACAAAAGAAAAAGTCCCGCATTGAGCCGCTAAACGGTTGCTCAGGCGGGACTTTTTTATCCAATGCGTTTTCCGACAATATTCTGCCGTAAGCTGAAGATCCAGCGGGCCAGCAGTACCGGCGGAAAACGCACCATCTGATCACCAATAGCAGTGCCGTCACGCAGCCTGCGAGTATGCTGGCGAACACGAGTAGCGCGGTCAACATTCTAATCAATCAGCGAAGCTAGTCGTCCTCAGGGCTCTTATTGCGGCAGATAGCCCATCGGCTGGTCGTCTCTGTCGTAGCAGAGGATGGTTTCACGCTGACCTCTTAGCTGGTCGGCATTCGACATCGCTGATGTCCGGTAACCATTTACCCGTTCTGCTACTTGCACCTTCTTGTTTTTGACATAGCAGTCGTCATCCATGCGCGGATTGCACCAGGCGGTTTTTGACTTCTGGCCATTCGGACTGGGGAGCGGCGGGGGAATTAGTCGTTGTTTATGCAGGCCCGTTTTTCTCCTAATTTCACGCGGCCCAGTCGCCGACGTAGCGCTTGTCGAAGATCGAACCTAGTTCGTTGTCTGGGAGTAACCGTCCGGCCATGTCATCTACCCAGCCCCGCAAAGCCAAGACATCGTGTGCACTCAAATTTAAGTGAGCACCAGATCTAGCCTTTTAAACGGGTATTTCATGCAGCCAACACTCGGTTCCTATTCCAAGGCCTTCAAAGCCCAGGTCATTCAATATGGGTGCCCAGCACGGCACTACAATTTCCAGCATCGCATTCAGCCGTAAGCGTGCCCGTGGAAGTCGCAAGGCTGGCATGACGCTTTTTTTTGTAAAATTTTTGACGATAGGATGAAGCGTACTCTTCAGAAACTGCTCGTGCCGCCGATGGCCCAGAGGAGCCAAATTCAACCTTCGGGGTTTCAATGCTAGTAAGCAGCTATAACAGCGTGTATGTGCTGTTTTCCTTCGCCGTAGCGATCCTGGCGTCTTATACCGCGCTGGACATGACTGGTCGAGTCACCCGTACCGAAGGCAAAGCATCGGCACTTTGGCTTGCCGGTGGATCTTCCGCCATGGGCACGGGCCTCTGGTCGATGCATTTTATTGGCATGTTGGCCTTCCAACTGCCCATCGAGCTGGGTTACGACCCGACGCTGACTGGCTTATCGTTGTTGATCGCCATCGCCTCCTCCGCCTTTGCTTTGTGGCTAGCATGCCAGACGGAAATGCCACTGCCGCGTTTGCTGCTTGGTGCGGTGCTCATGGGTATCGGAATTGCATCCATGCACTACGTTGGAATGGCGGCGCTGCTGATGAATCCTGTAGTGGAATACGTTCCGTCTTTGTTCGCGCTATCGGTGCTGATTGCTATCCTTGCTTCGGGCGTGGCTTTGTGGATCGCTTTCCGCCTGCGTGGCGAAGGTCAGTACATCAATCGTACACGCATCGGCGCCTCGTTAATTATGGGGTGTGCCATTGTTGGAATGCACTATACCGGAATGGCGGCTGCCCAATTTCCTATCGGGAGCGTGTGCGGAGCGGTCAATGCAGGCATTGATAGCAACTGGCTAATGGTTTTGGTGATTCTGATCACGCTGGCTGTCTGCGCTATTGCCTTGATCGTATCAATGCTTGACGTCCGCACCAGCATACTTGCCAGCTCCCTTGACCTCGCAAACAGTGAACTGGTGCAGCTAGCTCTTCACGACAATCTTACTCGCCTCCCTAACCGTATCCTCCTAAACGACCGTCTTCAGCAAGCGATTCATAAAGCCATCAGGCAGAAGAGCCACTTTGCCGTACTCTTCATGGATCTGGATGGTTTCAAAGCTGTTAACGATACTTACGGTCATCACACTGGCGACCAGTTGCTTCTGCAAGTAGCAAAGCGAATCAACGACGCCAAACGCGGCGAAGATACGGTGGCTCGCCTCGGAGGCGACGAGTTCGTTCTGCTTATCGATCCCGGCGAACCTGAAGACGCTGCGATGTTGGCGCAACGCTTGGTGGAAAATATTCGATTACCTTACGTACTTGGGCGGCAGACAGTGCATGTGTCCGCTAGCATCGGTATCGCTATATTCCCAGAAAATGGCCTAACCGAGCATGAGCTGATGGTCAATGCCGATGCGGCTATGTACCACGCCAAGGAGCAGGGCCGCGATGGCTACTGCTTCTTTGAAAAAGCTATGAACGTTAACGCTCACCTGCAGTTGGAAATGCAACAGGATCTGCGGTGCGCACTGGATCGGAATGAATTTATCCTGCACTTCCAGCCGAAGATGCTCGCCCCAAATGGCCCTATGATCGGCGTTGAAGCTTTACTGCGTTGGAACAAGCCAGGTTTTGGCTTGGTGCCGCCCGTCCGTTTCCTGCCCTTGGCAGAGCGTACTGGATTGATCGTGCCAATCGGTAGCTGGGTAATCCATGAGGCGTGCCGGCAGATGGCCGAATGGCAAGCGTTAGGCGAAGGTAAAGACGAATGGAGTATTGCGGTCAACATTTCGACGGTACAACTGGCCCATGCAAAGCTCGTTGATGTCGTGCGCAATGCCCTGCAAAGCAGTGGCCTGCCCCCCCGTTTCCTGACACTGGAAGTTACCGAATCTACGGCGATGCGGGACGCTGAAGCTGCTTTGATTGCTCTTGATCAATTGGCAGCATTGGGCGTGAATATCTCCATCGACGACTTTGGTACCGGTTATTCCAGCCTGCTTTATCTTAAGCGCCTACCAGCCAACGAACTGAAGATCGACCGAGGTTTTATCACCGAGCTGGCTAAGTGTAACGATGACGCGGCTATCGTTTCGGCCATAGTAGCGCTCGGTAAAACGCTGGGGCTGAGGATCGTTGCAGAGGGTGTGGAAACCGCTGAACAACAACAGATGCTTACCGAGTTGGGTTGCGACATTTTGCAAGGTTACCTGCTGGGCAAGCCGATGAGCGCAGAGAGGATGCTGGAAAGCTTAAGCGCGACCAAGACTCTAGCGTGATACTGCACAAGCCATAGATTCAAGTTGGTGCTTGCTGGTGCAATTTGCAGACCCGCTACATCACCTGATTTAAGCATCAGTTAAACATTCGAATTGGGATTTACGGCTTCTCCTCATTCGTCCGATAGTAAAATTCACTCTAAGGCTAATCAATGTTCAACAAGGCAATCAAGCAGACCTTGGCTGAGGCTCTGCAAAAGCTTCAGGCCGCAGAAGCAAGGGCCGTGGCCGTTGACCGTTCGACGGCAACAATTGAATTTAAACCCGATGGCACCATCATAGGTGCCAATGAGAACCTTCTTACCACCATGGGCTACCGACTGGAGGAGATCGTCGGACAGCACCATCGTATTTTCTGTTTTCCTGATTACCAGGCGAGTGCCGACTATCGTAAGTTCTGGCAGCGCCTGGCTGGTGGCGAGTACATACGTGAACGTTTCCTGAGGCGTAATAAGCAAGGCCTGGAGGTCTGGCTCGAAGCCAGCTACAACCCTATCCGAGGCGCCGATGGTCGCGTCGAAGGCGTGCTGAAGCTGGCCACCGACATTACTACTCAGGTGATCCGTGAGCAGGAGCAGAGCAGCATGGTTCAGGCCATCAGTCGCTCGATGGCTGCGATTTCCTTTAACTTGAAAGGTGAGGTTCTCGACGCCAACGAAAACTTCGAGCAGGCCATGGGCTATCGCCTGGATGAGATTCGGGGAAAGCACCACCGCATGTTCTGCACACGAGGTGAAGCGGACTCTCCTGAATACCGCGATTTCTGGGAGCGACTGAACCGTGGTGAGTTCTTCTCTGGACGCTTCCAGCGACTCAACCGGCATGGCGATACCGTCTGGCTGAGCGCAACCTACAACCCGGTATTCGATGCCAGTGGCCGGCTTTACAAAGTAGTTAAGTTTGCCCGTGATATTACGTCCCAAGTGCGCCAGCAGCAGGCAGAATCCGATGCAGCCACGCTCGCCTACAATATATCCCAGCAGACGGACAGAAGCGCTCGCCATGGTGCCGAGGTCATTAGTGAAACGGTCGAGGTGGTACAAGGCATAGCAGCCGAGCTCTCACGAGCGGCTGAAGGCATCACTGCAGTCAATCAGCAGTCAGAGATGATCCGCAGCATCGTGCAGACCATCCGAGGTATCGCCGAGCAGACCAACCTACTTGCTCTAAATGCTGCTATCGAAGCTGCAAGGGCGGGTGAACAAGGCCGAGGTTTTGCGGTGGTCGCCGATGAAGTACGAAACCTTGCAGCCCGCACGGCGCAGGCCACCGTGGAAATCGTCGATGTTGTGAAGCGCAACCATGAACTAGCGCAGGATGCTGTGGAGAGCATGCAGGCTAGTCGCCAAAAGGTCGATCAAGGCGTCGATTTGGTCAGCCAAGCCGGCTTTGTGATAGAGGAAATTCAGAGCGGAGCACGGCAAGTAGTCGACGCCGTGCGCCAGTTCGCCGAGGCAAAGGAAGAGCTCTGATGTAACTGTATCGGGCACAACCTCGTAAGGCTGTTCCAATTTCTCACGATAAGCGTGCTTGTCCAATATGACATCATCGCTGCTTACTGGGCGCAACTGAACGTTTGCATCCGAGCATCACGTCTTACGCAATTAGACCGGTTGCCAAATATGCGGCAGCAAATGATCGATTTCACTCGCCCGCTGCGTCGGCAGGCGTGTGAGCACGTCCTTCAAATAGGCATACGGATCATGACCGTTGAGCCGCGCAGACTGGATCAAACTCATGATCGCCGCCGCCCGTTTTCCGCTGCGTAGCGACCCTGCGAAGAGCCAGTTCTTGCGTCCAAGAGCCCATGGTCGGATCTGGTTCTCTGCCCAATTGTTGTCTATGGGTACAGCCCCGTCATCGAGGTAGCGCGACAGCGCTGCCCAGCGTTTCAGGCTGTAATCGAGTGCTTTGCTGATGGCTGAGCCTTCGGGCACAAGGTCGCGCTGGGCGCTCATCCAGACATGTAGCATGTCCATTACCGGGACGGCTTTTTCTTTCCGTATTCGCCGCCGTAAATCCGGCTCCAGATCGCGGACTTCGCTCTCGATTTCGTACAACAACTGGATATAGCGCAGGGCTTGCTCAGCAAGCGTGCTTTTATTCGTAGCGTGCAGCTCGAAGAATTTGCGCCGTGCATGGGCCATGCAGCCGATTTCGGTCACGCCGAGTTCGAAGCTGGCTTTGTAACCGCCAAAATCGTCACAGACCAGCTTGCCCCTCCAGCCTTGCAGGAAGTTGCGAGCATGCTCTCCGGCACGGCTGGGGCTGAAGTCATAAACCACCGCTGCCACATCCGAGAACTGGCTGGTGGCGTAGGCCCAAACATAGGAACGGTGGGTTTTCTTTGTTCCCGGCATGAGCATTTGCACGGGTGTTTCATCGGCATGAATAATCTGCTGCCCGAGTACCACTTCGCGCAGCGCATCGACCAGCGGCTGCAACTGAACCCCAGTCACGCCAACCCATTCGGCCAAGGTTGAGCGTGGAATCGCCAGGCCCGCTCGACCGAAGATCGATTCCTGACGGTAAAGCGGTAAATGGTCAGCAAACTTGGCAATCATGACGTGGGCCAGCAGCCCAGCGGTTGGGATGCCCTTGTCGATGATCTGAGCCGGAACCGGTGCCTGGATAAGCGTTTCGCAGTCATCGCAGACCCATTTGCCACGTACATGACGCTCGACGGTGAACACGCCCGGTGTGTAATCCAACTTCTCACTGACATCTTCACCGATGCGTTTCAGCGCGCAGCCGCATGGGCAGTGAGTGTTGTCAGGTTCGTGATGGATCAGTGTGCGTGGAAACTCAGCCGGCAATGCAGTGCGCTTGGGCTTCTGCTTTTTCTCGGTCGCCGCTGGCACTGTTTGCAAGGCCTGAAGCTCTGCTTCAATCGCTGCGATATCTGTATCGATCAGGTCATCGAGCAAACTGGCCTGCTCAGGATTCATCTGCTCGCTGCGCTTGGCAAATTTCAAGCGCTTGAGCTGCGCAATTTCGAAGGTCAGCTTCTCGATCACCGTCTGATCGCGGTTGATCTTCTTGCCCATGGTTTCGACCGTCTTACCCATTGTTTCGACTTGCGAGAGCAATTGCGCAGCTAAGGCACGCAGTTGGTCGGGAGTCATTTGGTCGAGATTGGGAGAAGAAGTCATGCGCCGAATTTTGCCAGAGCAGGCGCTTCGCGGCGATAGACCGATAGGCTAATGGCAGCCGTTAAAGCAGTGTGATCGAGCCGCCGGAACCTGCTCGTTGCCATGGCAGGCCCAATACCAAGGCTTGGAGTTGCTCGGTGTCCAACTGCATTTCAGAGCCATGACGAATGCTTGGCCAGTGGAACTTGCCCTGGCTCAACCGGCGCGCCGCCAGCCATATGCCGAAGCCGTCATGCACCAGCACTTTCATGCGATTGGCGCGGCGGTTGGCGAAAAGATAAGCACAGTGCGGCTGCGCCGCACCGAACACCGCAATCACCTTGGCTAATGCCGTTTCGGTACCAGCGCGCATGTCCATCGGCTCGGTGGCGAGCCAGATGGAGTCGATGCGAATCATCGCAGAAGGTCTCGAAGAAAGGTCGCGCAGGCAGCAGCATTTTCAGTGGGCCAGTTCACTGTGACGGTGCCACGCGGGTGCTGTATTTCAACGCAAATATTCGATGATGATGTGTGGGATTTCGCCCCTGCCAGCGGCACGGGTAACGGAATAAATGCAGGTTGCAGCGCTGTGCTTTTCTGCGCTTGCAGGCGAATCCATTTGTGGACGAGGTTTGCGTTGAGGTTATGGCTGAGTGCGATGCTGGCAATCGAAGCACCGGGCTGGGCACACTCTTGAATGACCTGAGCTTTGAAGGATTTGGAATAGGAACGGCGTGTTGGCTGCATGAAATACCCGCTTAAAAGGCTAGAACTGGTGCCCACTTAAATGTAAGTGCACACCATGTCTTGGCTTTGCAGGGCTGGGTAGATGACTTGGCCGTACGCATACGTCTGGGACGCCTAGATCCAGATAGAGCTGCGTCAAAGGACTGCTAGCTTCAACGTCCGACGTTTGACAAATAGCGTCGGTGCCGTAGGTGACTGGCTTGCCATCGGTGCTACTGCCTATGCGATACCAGATCGTGGGTCGGAATGGAGTGTTTTCCTTCCAGTGCCCTACCTTCGTGCCTTGGATTTGGCAGTTGCCACGCTGACACATGCCATTGACCTTGTTGGTGATACGGACGTTTTGGTGGCACTGAGCGTCCCAGATATCTATGTAGCACGACAGGCGGCTCTGATCTTGAATTCAGTAAGACCAATAGCTTGAGCGTACATTGGTATTCCATGAGACGTTTTGGTATCCCAAAAATTTGCATCTGAAGCCTTGGAATACCATTTGGAATACTAAATGACATAAATCTTGCTGGACGCTCGCAGACACGAATGGCGCTGCAACCCCCCGCATTTACTGGATTCCAGGCACAAAAAAAGACGTCCGAGGACGTCTTTTTCGTTGAGTTTGGTGGAGCCGGGGTCGTTTGAACCTGGTTCATAACTTTCTGTATTTAAAGCATTTTATTAATTGAGTATTTGGAAAGGATACATGTGGGGATACACGGCGCTTTCTGCTAGGTGGTTTTTGACGGTTTCTTCATCCTTCAGAAGATGCCAAAAATTAACCATAGAGTGAGCCGGCCGCTCCGACGAATGGCATCACATCAGCGGCTCTGCACTTAGTTGCGGCCCCTTACTTCGAAGCGGAGCGGTGCTCAGTCTTGATCGGAGTTTATTTGCTCGATTGATCGACGAGAGGTTGCCCGTCTTTACCCAGGCTTCGTAGCTATCGATGTCGACCAGCACCATCCCATCTGGGCCTTCCGCCAGACGCAATCTTTCCTCCAAGTGCCGTCAGCAATCTTTGATCGGATAGCTGCTTCTGTGTATCCCGACTCGCTGGAAAATTTCCTGAAGTGAAGTAGCGCATTTCTGCACCGTGCTTTCGACAACTTTATCTTCTGGCGAGTTGCTCGGTTCACTGACCTTCTCGGCCTTATTTTTGCTGCAAACCACCACTTTAAGTGATTCTTACCATCACAATCTGAGCACTGGGTATTATCGCTTCGACTCAGGGCGAGGAAAGCTACTCCTTCTCACCCTCATCCTCATCTTCTTCGGCCAAACTCAGCCAATCGCTTGAGTTGTAATGTGTGAAATCCTCCGCGTCTAACATTGTGAAATCTTGTAGCGGAGTTATTAAACATTCATCAATGTCGAGGCCTTCGATCTCACTAGCGTCCAAGTTCGTTGCCTCTTGGAGCTTGGCGTTTAGCTCGTCTAGTTGAGCGGCGTGTTTAGGCTTTATTAGTAGTCTAAAAGCGATGGTGTAGGGTGTGGCGTCGACCAATTCTTCTTTAGGGTAGAATGATATCCATGCGCCTTTTAGTAGATGGGCGTTCTCGCTAAGAAAGCTGTCTATTGCTACTCCTAGTCCGGTATAGATGTTTTCGCCATTCCTAAACTTTAGACGTTCAACAAGCTTGTCTGGTATCGCAATTCTGTTATAGCTGTGTGAGAGCCAGTAGCTTAATGTTTGAATCATTTCGCTATCGAGTTTTTGATCCTCATTCCTCTTTAAACTCTGCAGTACTGATCTTGGTGTCCAAATTCGTCTCTCGATTTTAGCCTCGAAAATCAATCTCTCGTCGAGTTGTAACTGAAGAATTCTAGGGTTGTTGGAATTTAAATAAGCGCCCAGAGGCTTCTTCTTCATTATTTTCAGAGCTATCCACTCGACCATGGGAGCTTGGTCGTATGCTCGAGCGTGAATAGAACATGAATGGGAGATTAGAACCCAGTGGGAAGGCAGCTTACCTCCCAGAACGCCATCCACGGCCGCTTGGGGGATGTGATCCGCGAGGTCAGCTCCATTAACTATATCTCCTTGTAACCAGCCCATTTCCCGGATCGTTGTGACAGCAGCTTCTTTTTCATCCTGAGCATTCGCCGTCATTCTACTAACCTACCTGGGATGGATTGAATTTCTCCAAGCGAGAGATGGTTTTTCTGTCTCGTGACCTAAGTTGTGCTGCTTTTTCTGCCAGTTCCAGAGTTACTCGACGAACATCCTGGGGACCAAGGTTTTTCCAGTTTGATTCGCTCAAAACGTCCTGCATTAATAGGCCATCATTAGTTGGGTAGAATAGCGAGCGCTTCAGGTAGGGCACATCCTCAGCATTAACCTCTGCTAAGACATTCGCTAAAGCTTTGATTCGTTCTGGTGTGTCGGCGACGGTTTTTTTAGTGCGCCAGTTGTAGACCGTCTGACGAGAAACTCCAAAAAGCTCAGAGATTGAGTTGTCAGACAGGCCGAAGTTTTTTCGAAAGCTCTCGATGAGTGCAGGAACTACGTCAACTTCTTCCGCTTCTTCCGATACGGCAATCCACACAGAACGAGTGGGATTTACGAGGTGCTGGGTTGTCGAGCTGATAGGCAAGACTTCTGCTTGTCTCAGCTCTAAAGTGCCGTTTGGGATGATAGTCACTAGAGCGGTCGCAAGATGAGGTAGCCATGTGCTTACACTTGAAGTCGCATTTCTCGAATTGCGCTCAGGCCGCTCCCACAGCCCCATAAATGTGGCGCTCGTTTCCCTCTGCTCTGATGGGTAAAGGCTTAAAGCTCCAATGCTCATTTTTTCATGCTCCATGCCTGAAAAGCATAATCGGTAGCCACGCTTCTGAAGGCAGTATTGGCCATAGAGTGCAGACCTTCAAGTCGCCCAACGATCTCACTCGTCTGCAAGCGCGCTGTGGGCGCAAATGGCAAATATGCGTCTGTGTCCAACAGTGCGCCGACAGCGCTTGTTGGCTGGAAAACCGAGGCTATTGTCTGGCCCATTCTTTGGGATGTGTGCGAATGGCGAGTCTGTCGAGCTATTTCGAAGACCATTGCCAGTTCCATCACGTCTTCAGGTACCCACATACCTTCCTGTCGCCAGCACCTGATATGGAGAAACTCAGGGTCAAAGTGATAGGTAGTGGTGGAGACTCCCGCGGGCTTGGTGACCTTGCCAGCTTTCATGTTCGGGATTTGTGCATTCTCTAAAGGCAAAAGCTCAACGGGTAAATATTCTGATAAGCGTTCTCCCTCTAAGGGCTCAATTTTGTCGACGTAACGCATGCCTATACCGAGAACATCGAGATCTCCGGCGTATCCGACTACGGCGTCTAAACACCGCTTAAAAAGCTCGCGGTGTTGGTCGAAATGCAGGTACGAAATGCTCTGCAGTACCAAATGGTCTTGGCTCAACACGCAAGCGTATTTCAACTCTCGATCAAGAAACGCCCAAGAGTTTGGCTCCATGCTAGGACTGGGTGAAATTGACCGGGCCATCTGGAAGTACTCCGGAAGGCAATCTCTCAGCTTGTGCTGGATTTCTGGAATCAGTTTCGGAAGCAGGAGCAAGGGCGAGAATCTAACAACGCTCAAGGTGTAGATCAGGGGCGCATTAGCTAGCACGCCAGCACGATCAGCCATTGGTCTCTCCTTAGAAGGGTAGGTGAGGACGCGCACTCTATCCCATTTGACAATTCGTTTGACAGGTTCTGTATAGCATAAATTCGGTAAACCGAAGCTTTCTCGACCGTCGGTACGTGAGTATCCTGAAAAATTACATCGGATCTCTCATTTGGGGGGCTAATGGAGAAAAGTGGAGGAGTTCAGGCGCTTGGCGCATGGGAGTTGCTGCATCGCCACAGTGACATTGCTGCCGGTCTGTCTCTAGGATTTCCGTAGATCTTCAGCATCACTGACTCGGGCTCAGATCGAACATCCATTTAGCGATTGCTGACTGGCGCCAAGCCACCGAGTTGGGCCCTATCCTGATCTGTTTGGGGAAGGTACCTTCCCTGATGCGGCGATAAACAGTGTTTTTCCCCAGGCCGGTAATGTGTAGCACTTCGTCGAGGCGTAGGAAGCGATCGATGCCCTCTGTCATCTTCGGATATCTCTCAGCGTTGGCGGTGTCTGCCGTGGTCGACCAACCTTCGGCGCCTTGTTCTCGCCGTCCCTGCAGGCGCGCAGGAACTCCCAAACATCCGCCTTCAGCCAGCAGTGTCTGGCGCCCATCTTGAAGCTCTTTGGCAGCCAGTCCACGCCCCGGCGCATTCCCTCTCTGACCGAAGCCTCAGTTCGGCCAAGCATCTTGCCTAGGCCTGCTACGAACACCACCTCGCAGTCGTCGTCCATATGCGCTCCTGACTCGGGTTCGCTTACTGCGCCCCTTGTGCTTTTAGTCGGGCTAAACCTTGATGGATGTGCCCGGCGTTGTCGCCGATCGTCTCCAGAGTAGTCCGGATATTGTCGCCGGCCGCGGCATGCCCTTGGCTTTCGACTAGCAGGGTCAGCTCCATCAGCGCGGCCTCCAAAGCGAGTTGGTTGCGATACATGCGCTCTAGGACATCAGGGAGAGAGTATTCGGGGGAGGGCATCGCTTCGACTCCATTCGAGAAAAATGAAAGCGTAGCAGCGATGGTTCGATCTAGGCATGAAACAAACTGCTCCTGCTCCTGCTCCTGCTCCTGCTCCTGCTCACTGCTCACTGCTCACTGCTCCTGCTCATTCGCCGACGAGCGTTTCGAGAGGTGGAAGTGCTCGATGCCTGGGGGGTTGTGTATAGCCATTGTTTAAGCGATGCCCTGGGGGTTGTGTATAGCCGGCTTAGGAGGCGTGAGGAGGTGCCGATGGACCGACTTCACGGCGACGCGAAAGTGTGGTCACAGTGCCACACAGTGGCGTTGTCACCACTCTATTTTGAGGGCGCGGGCGGCGCGTGTAGGGATCTACATAGTGTGTTGTTTTCAACACGCAGTAACCTGATAAAACCTGACATTGGAGCGGATGTCGCGGGTCATTCATGGGGTGTTTCCGCAAAGGGGGCATTCGATCTAAATCAGCTCCATCCATAGGTTTATTTTGAAAACCTAAGTTTGGCCATTGAAAAACAAAGCAATACCGTGGAAACCTCAGTGGAAACCAGCGACCGGCAACAGCTTGTATTGGTAATTTTTGCGGTAACCAGCGTGGTAACCACTGGCCGGCTTCGCCTAAAAGGGTGCGAACCAGAAGTGCGAACCTGTTGCCGGCATGCATGGCGAGTGCGTACCAATTGTGCGTACCTGGCTGCGTACTCCGGCCAAAACGGCCATGTATTTAGGCAGAGCTCGAGTGCGTGACAGCACTGCGTGAAGGGTTGCGTGAAAATGGCTTTGCGCACTGGCCAGTGCGCGACGGACGTGCGCGAAAACACGCCGATAGAGACTTGACGTGAGCCTTCCATGGGGTTGGTTTCCCAATTAGGTATTCCAATCCTCAGTGACCGGGAAAGTGGTCAGCGGGAACGGTCATTACCTAGGGTATCCGCGGCGCAACAACCTCAAATCGTGGGAACCAGAATGGATACCGGGCCGACTGGTCAGTGCCAGCGACTGAGCGCGCACCAAGACTTAACAAAACTTAACCTTGTAAAGCACTATGGTAGTAGCCGCTTGAGGTGTCTCGGCCTGGCTGTAGGTTTACAGGCTCAACCTACAGCGGAATTCTGATCCCCGTCAGACGCCATGCAATCACATCTCGCCTAAGGATAAATTGTGACGGGGCGCCGCCATTCTTATCAGGGACTTCAATCACGAATTTGCTAAAGCCGTCGTAGCGCATGTGGGCGTCCTCGAACAGTTTGTTATCCCGAGGCGTAACAGTCCTATTTGTGCCTCCCCCCGATATCAGCTTGCCTGGCTTTTCACCCTTCATGAGTTCAACGAGGCCAGATGGCGTGACAAGAGTAGAAATCATTTTCTCTGCTATGCCACTTGCAAACGCCGTTGCTAGTGATGCGAACGGATTATCCTTAAGCTCTGTTTTGGCTTTGGACATGATTGAAGCATTAACTTGCTCTTTTAGATCCTCCCTTACGCGAGGGAAATCAATGTGCTCCGCCAGAGAATCAGCATCTTGGGCTTGAGCTGCTTGGCGAATTTGATAGACCGCCACATAGGGAGCAGATGCAAAACCTGCTATTGCGACTGCTGCTATGCCTGCCATGATCCATAATATTTTTCTCTGTCTGAGCGAAATGCGTTCAGACGAGGCTGACAGCTGATCGGCGCCACTCTCGTTTCGCTGTTTTGCTGACAGAGCCTTGTTGTAATCCACTCCGCACTCCGAGCATCTCAAGGGATCACCGACATCGGATTTTGGAGCTTCATGGTTACATACGGGGCATTGCATAAGGTTCCTTCCTAAATGGGACACTTGAATAGACTGTAGCACGCAGTTTCAGTTTCTAGATCGCGTCTAATGGTGAATAAATAAATCGTTAGGGGCTGCCGAACTCACCTTGCATGACTCTGCTAGATACACACTGATGATTAAGCAGTTGCGGTCTACTCATACCTACGGCGGTTGCAGGAGCTGAGTGCAACACGGTTATTGAATTGACGCAGGAGCATCATATTGCATAGCCAAGGCTTTCTGCATCACTTCGCTCATGACTTCGATAGGACATTTGAAATCGAAGCGCTTAC
>JABFPR010000010.1:6500-28958 GCA_022817345.1 Neoscelio sp. ZL-2020
GCGTTCGAGGCGGGGGCGCCGGGGGAATACGGCGGCACAGGTGGGGCGGGAAGCTGAGGGGGCGGGGGGGGGCCGGCAAAAACGGTGCCCAAGTGCTTGTTCAGGTCCAACGGGAAATCCGCCTGTTTCGGCAGCGGGAAAGAGGCGCCTTTGCCGTCAGAACCCTTTTCTGTTTTGGATTTATTCAGGATCGATTCGCCCAGCGCCATGGTCTTGGCCACGTCGCCGCTGGTGACAACGTCATCGGGCTTGAACCAGTTTGTGTTCGTGACCATTGAGCGCTGCTTGCCAGCCAGCAATCCGGTAAGCGCACGGATCGGCGAGTCGGGTGCAATTTGCTGCATGGCGCCGGAGTAGGCCTTGTCGTCGCCCATGGCGGTATGAAGGGTTGCAAAGAGCTGGCTTTGTTGCTCCGGAGACATTTCCGCAAGCTGGGCGCTGATCTGCTTGGCCTCCTGCGGGAGCAGAGGCTTCATGGCCACGGTTGATCCGAATTTCTGTTGCATGCCCTGAATGGCGGAAACCCGATCAGTCAGCACTGCGCCGAGATCTGCAGAGTTCAAATCGACTGGCGAAATGTCACCACCGAGGCGTTGCTGAAAGTAGTCGAGGGGAGATTCGGCCATCATCTTCGCGGACGCATCGACGGCTCTGGAAAGCCTGTTCAGGTTCGTAGCATCGGCAATCGTCCCGCCTTCCGTTTGCAGCTTGGCTGTCTTGGCATTGATCGCGGCAATCTGCTGGTCGATTGGCAGCCGCAGGATTTTCTGCGTATCCACTTCCTGCCTGACCAGATCATTGAACTCCGCCTGCGCTGGCGTGCCGCGCACCTGGCTCCCCCATTGTTTCCACATTTCATCCGTTGCTGGGATTCCACTGGATATCTGGGCGTTGATCTTTCCAAGCGTTCTTTCAGCCTTGGCCTCGGCGCGCAGCTGCGCCATCTCCGCCTTTTGTTGCAGCCGATCAACCTTGTTCTCAATCATCCCGCCAACGCGTACCAGGTCATCAGCAGTCATTGACCCTTCGTACTGCTTGAGAAGCTTCTGCGCTGCATAAGGGTCGTCATTCGCGTGGCGCTGAAGTACGTCAGAATTCATCGAACTGTTGAATTTTAGCTTTTCAGCTTCAGCAGCCTCAGGCGCAAGGCCAAGGCGCTGGGCGCGACTGTTAAGCACCGCATCCATTTTCTGACGGTAGGCGTCCACTTTTCCCGGATCGCGATAATCAAGGGCGGCGCCTTGCATGGACGTCTCGATCTGGCCTTTTTCGACCTCGCCGTAATAGTTCTGGCGCTCGCTGTATTCGTACCGATTCAGATCGTTGGACAGCGAATTGCGGCGGCTTGAAACGATCTGCGCATACCGCGCCCGCTGCGCATCGCTGGTCAGGCTCTTCGCAATCTCGGCCTGCGTTTGGTCGAATTGCTCCAGTGTCTGGTTGGTGACGTCGAGCGCGTTCTTTCCCTTCTTGGTGTAAACGCCGCCGTTTTCGTCATACATCGCCTTCTGCTGCCATTGGGTGAGCTGGTTATCAGCGTCCATCAGCAAGGCTGTATCGGCCTTCTCGCGCTCTTTCGCGACCAAGATCTCGGCCCCACGCTGGAAGCTGCGCAGACCGTCGGTGATGGCCGAGCTGTCCGGAGCAACACCGCGCAGCTCAACCGCCCGGGTCGGCTGCTGCTGAACCTGAGCAGTATCAAATGTTGGTACCCGAGCCATTACCTGCCTCCCGCGAATGAGCCAAACGCACTGCCAAGACCGCCAAGGATTGATCCGGTGGCTTTGTTTCCAGCGTTGGTGAGTACCTGGTTGGCGTTCTGTCGATCTTGTTGCGCTTGCACCCGGTAGCCGTAGGCCTCGCGGGCAGCGTTGTTCGCGATCGTCAGGGCGTCCAGTTCGCCGATCATGGCGGTATCGTCCTGCAATTGGGCCGCGCTGCCGCTGTTGACGTCGATGCCATTGGCGGCCTGTACCGAACGCTGTGTACCAATGGCCTGACCGGTGCGGACGCGTTGCCAGTCCGCCGAGGTGTTGCCGGCAGCGATGGTGTCATTCGCCGCCTGATCCTTCAGGGCTGCGTTTTGTTTGAGCATGCCGGAGTTAAATGCGCCTTCCTGCTTGGCGTTTTGGGCGCCCATGACGCCGCCGAGCAGGGCGATACCAATCGGAATTGCTGCCATCCAGCACATAGTTACTCCTGGCGATTCATGGTGAATTGGTGAAACGGAAAGCGCCTGGCGCCATACGGGGCGGCCGGCGCGAAAGTGAAGCCGAGCCACTTCAGCCAGCGGATCGCGGCTGTGTTTCTGGCGTCGACGTAGTTCATCAGGTGTCGGTGCCGAGTCAGCATGTCCTGCACCTCTGGCTTGCATACCTTCAGGAATGCGCGGGCATGCTGCTGAACGTGCACGGTACTGATCAGCCACGGCACGCCGACTGACCCGAGAATGCTGAAAGGGGCATCACCGAACACCGCCACCACCAGCCCGTCAACGACGATCTTTTTGGCGTTCAGGCTGCCAGTCACAGCCTCCGTAAGCGCACGATCCATCTGGATGCCGAGCGCTTCGGTGATCTCGTCGATATCCGCCTGGCGGATAAAAGGCAAGATGTCGGCAACGTCCTCAGCCGCTACCGGTAAAACCTCAGCGACCGCCAATGTTCACCTCCGGAATCACTCCAAGGACTGAAAGCGGCAGTGGATCAGATTGACGAATGAAGACCCGGCCCTTCCCTTGCCAGTTGTTGGAAATACTGATTTCAGTCTGGCCGGTCAGCGGGTCAAGCGGCTGCTCGTAGGTGTCCCGGGTGGTCTTCTGCTCGTAAAGCGAGTTTTTATCCTTGCCGGCGAATATCCCGCGAGATTCTTCGACGATCACGGTTAACCCCGTCACCGCGATCTTCTTGTCGAGAACCGTCTCGTTGGCGTTCCTGAGTTCGAGGTCGAGGGTTTCCATGTCCGACTTGTACGGCAGCCCAACATGAACAACACCAGCGGTTTCCTGCAGGGTGATTGATCCAGACGTGACAACACGCTGCGGATGCACGCTCCCATCAGCCAGGATGGAAACCGTCTTGCCTTCGAGATGGCCAAGGCCGGAAAGCGTTTTCGCATGGCGTGCCCAGCCCGGAACCGCGTTGTCTCTCAACGATTCTGGGCAAATGACCAACAGCTTCACGGTGACGATTGATGAACTGCTGTAGCCCATCACCTGGACACGCACCATGTCCGTGGTGGTATCGCCGTCGTCATCGGTGATCGACTTCCAAAGCGAGTAGATGTTACCGACGCTCGCGGGGGTGAACGGCGCGTGTCCGGTCGAAGACATCACCAGTTCTTCCGGGTATTGCCAGGTGTGTCCCTCAGAAAGCCACAGCCCCAGATCAGGGTTGTGGTTGCGTCCGTCATAGGTCAGGCCGCAATCGACAAAGAAAGCGTCCTGAATGTCAGTGTTCTGCCGGCTGGCCATGCGCTCGACATAGCGCTTCTGCACGCCGTTGATCATGCGCCGGACGACCATGTACAGCACGTCCTCTTGCCCTTCCGGAACGCAGGCGATCGATTCAATAAAGCCGTCAGTGTCGTGCCAGTGCCAGCCGACAAGCTGCTGCTCCGGCAGATAGGTCAGGCCCAGCAGCTTCCCGTCATCGCGGACGTACCAAACAATCGAATCAGGGATTTTCTGATAGGCCACGCTGGTCAGCTCGTAGCCTCGGAACAGGTGGGCACTGAAGACGGTCAGGTCATCCGCCGCAAATCCGTCAGCATCGAGCGAGTACCCAAAGGATGAAACCCTGCTGCCCCGCGCCTGCACGTACACGGCGCTGTTGCCGACAACCACAGGCGGCACGATTGCTGAACCGTCGTAGCCTTCCTGGCTTGCCTGAATGGTTTTTGCCGTCAGTCCCGTGTCGGCACCGCTGAACGTCCATTCGCCGCCACTGGTGAGTCCAAGCAGCTTGCGTAGGCCGAGCAGATGGCGCATGCGGTTCACTTCGCGACTGGCAATGGTGAACGTGATCGAATCGTCATCTTTGTTTGGGATCGAGAACCCGAAGTTCTTGAACAGCCCGGTCTTGGACATCCACACGGTTTGCGGATTGTTGTTGCTGCCGGCGAACACTAGGCGCTGCTGGTAGTAGCCCACAGCGCCAGGGAAGTTGTTGGCGCCTACAAATGGGTCATTGCCATTCGGAGGGGTGTCAGTCTTGACGGCTGTGATGTTGCGGTCAGTGAACGTCAAGGCCGTGGCACGGCCAATGAACCCATAAATGCCAGCGCCGGCGTTGTCCTTGTAGACGATGTAGTAAGTGGCCCCCACCACTGCTGGCCAAGTGAGCGTGGCCGCTGCCGTATCGGGGAACACGGTTACGGTGTTCGATGTCACCGGCAACGATTCGTCCAGGCTGTTGCCGTCGTCCAGAACAGCCGTGACCTGGTAGCGCCAAACCTGTGTGTTCGTTCCGGTGCCGGCGACTGGAGTCGCAGTAGCAGACGCGGGCGCAGCGATACGCGGAGCCAAGCTGATTTCGGAGGTAATCCAGTTGTCGTGAGCCAGCCGACCAAGCTCGCGAGGCTTATAGCTTGGATTCACGAACGTCATGATGTCCGCTGATTGGGTGAAATTGAGCTGCGGCAAATCGAACTGGGTGTAAGGCATGCCGACCTGATACGGCAAACCAATGAACGGCCCGGAGCTGAACAGCACTTGAGCGCCATCCTTGATGACCCGCATTTGCAGATCACCAAACAACAGGATGTAGGTCTGTTGGTCGTTGAATTGGAATGGGATCAGCCGATTGCGCTTGGTCGAATCAGCTACTTCACAAACAAACTTCGTGCCCGGCCGGTTACGAACCCCGCCGTAGGGCATAACCATGAAGTTTCGGCACAGCTTCAGCCCGGTGTAATAACGAGCGATATCGGTTCGTGCGCTGGCCGATGGAGACAGCTCGCCGGCGGCGAACGTCGGTTGCAGGACGCTACTCATGAGCGCACCGATATAAATTCAGACTCAGGCTCTGGATCATCCTGAGATTCGTTGAAGGCTGAAGCCTCGGCGTTGGTGAGAGCGATTTGATACTGCTGAGCCGCAAACGTCTGAAGCTCAGCCTTCGAACTCAACGGCAGCGCCAGCTCCATAGCGAGACGCCACGCGAGAGCATCCACGAACAGAGGATCGAAGAACGTCGGGTCTTGAACTCGGAAGGTAAAGCGCACGCCAGCTTCTGGCTGGTCGGTATGAATCACCCTGCCACCAGAATCAAACCCGATGGAAAAGGGAATCTGCATGTCGGCTGAGCGCGGACGACGCTGGCCAGGCTCGATGATTTCTCGAACCTTGAGGCAGTCAGCGGGGTATCGGTAACGGAAGGCCCAGCCAGGTGCAGGGCTTCCGATATCGGCAAGGTTCACGATCGACTCAGCGAACGGCCACGGAAACTCTGCCAGCACCAGTTCCCGCATCGGTGCATAGAAGACGCTGCACAACTCCGCCGCCTTGCTACGCTCGGTGAACGAAACGTTGGGCTGCGTTTGCGCAACACGCGAGAGCGCGATGTTGCAGATCTCGATATCGCTTGGCATTCGGAAACCCCAGAAATGAGAAAAGGCCCCGAAGGGCCTTTAAGGTTTGCTGCTGTGGATCAGGCGTCAGGCAGTCCGTTACCGTCGCCGTTATTGCCGTTATTGCCGTTATTGCCGTTATTGCCGTCATTGCCTTCGGTGCTGGTCTTGGCGGTGGCTTCGCCACCAGCATTCAGTCGAGCGGCTTCCGCTTCCGCTTCATCCTTGGTGCCAGTGAATTCGCCTACACGCTCACCGCCCTTGTCCACGACGATGAAGCGCCCGCCGCCGTTGTGCTTGGCGGTGTAGTCATTGCCTTCGGTGATGGTCTTGGCGGGGGACTGCTCGGGCATAGAAGCCTTCCCCTTGACCAGTTTCAGGTTGGAGCCAGGGCTGTCGAGTTCCAACACGACGGTTTCCCCTGCCTCGTACAGGCGGCCATTGATAAACGACCGCTCAAGCACTTCGTATGGTTTAGGCATTGGTCTGCACTCCAGCAACCACGCCGGCGGTTACCTTGCCCAGGGTGGGCGCGGTGCCGGTCACGGTGTAGTTCATGCGCAGATAGCGTTCTGTCTTCTGCGGCAGCGTGATGACCGGAATCTGGTAACCCAGCTTCAGATCGGCGAGTGGCACAACCACCGAGAACAGCGAGCGAGGAGTGCTGAACGCAGAGTTATCGTCGGCCTGCAACTCGATAGTCAGGCTGGTCAGGGTGTTGAAAGCCTCAACGACCTGGATCACCAGCGGAATATCACCGGCACGGCCAACGTCCTTGTTGTCGCCGCGATCGATGATGTCAGTCGACGCAGCAGAGGCAGTGATTGCCTGAGCGCTCGACATCAGAAGTTTTGCGTCAAAAAGCATGATGGTGTCTCCCTGAATTTGGAAACCACGCGGTCGTTAGACCACGCGGGCTTCGGTGTTGAGCAGAGCGTCGACGCGCTTGATCGGGATGCCCAGGAACTCTGGGATCTTCTTGCCAGCGTATTCGCCGATAGTCAGGTTCACGTTCTTGGAGTTCATGGCCTGCAGGTGCAGGAAGGTTTGCAGAGTGCGGTTCGCGTAGATCACCGTACGGCCTTCGCCCTGCATTGGGTTTTCCAGCAGGTAGTAGGCCTTGATCATCAGCTCGATCAGCTTGGCGCCAGTCGCACCGTCGGTGGTCAGCGCGTTCACGTCGATGTTCGCCACGCGGGCGTTCGCACGCCAGTCGCGAACCGACATGCCGATGTCCCACTTGAAGTGGTCGCGGTAAGCTTGGAACTCGCCACCGTTTGCGTCCTTGACGGTGTCTTCGCCCAGGTTTCGGTGCTGGAAGCCGGCAACGCTGCCTTTTGGATAAAGCAGGTGGGTGGTCATTTCACCCCAGGTCACGAACCACAACGAGGCGTTGGTCGAGCCGGTGCCGCCAGCATCAACGATGTTGGCACCGGATTCCGCCGATTTTTCGTTGTAGCGCGGCGACAGGCCCAGGAACGCTTCAGGTTCGGAACCGGTATTGCCGTAGAACATGTAGCGCGCGGCCTTGTTGTTGAAGCCCTGCAGCTTGGCGATGTTCTCGGACACGCGGAAACCATCAGCATTGCCGCTGAGGTCGGCCAGTGCTTTGTCGACCAGACCGTAGTCTTCCATCATGCCGGTGGTGTCCAGCACTGGAACAGTGGTCGACTTGCTTGGCTGAATGCCCTTGTTGAAAAGGCGCCAGGTCGGTTCAGGAATACCCGAGCGCATGGTGGTCTTGTGTTTGGAGCCGTCGTTGCACTCCTGGTATTCGGCATCCATGAGAATATCGTTCTGCTTTGCCATCAGCTCGACGATCTTCATGATCTTTTTCTGGCTGTCTTCTCGGCTGAACTTATCCAGCAGAGTCGGCATGGTCGAAGTCAAAATGCCCATCTGGTGTATCTCCTACGTGGTTTTCAGGGCCTTACTTGAAGGCGTCGATAAGGCTCATTTCTTTGGCAGCCTCAGACTGGTTTCCCGGCAAGACGAACTTGTCTTCCGAAATGGACTGGCTGAGGCGGTGGCAGAACTTGAACAGAGCCGGGTGATTGCCCAGACCGGTGCTGTTGAGCAGATCACGCAGGCCGTCGTCGCCGAATGCCTGAATGACCTTGACGGCGCTCGCTACGCTCTTGTCGTAGTTCTCGCCGCCCAGTTCCGGGTCGTTTTTCACTGCGGCCGCCCACTGCTCTCCCTGTTTCAGTACGGCGGCTTGGTAGGCCTCGGCCTGCTGCGTTGCGATCTTTGCTTGCAGATCGATCAGCTTTTGCGCGGACTCCTGAGGAATGTTCAGTTCCTTGGCAAGTCCGGTGAATTCGCCGAGTACACCGGCGTCCATTTCCATGCCTTCCGGCAGGGTGAAGTCGGTGTAGGCCTCAGGCGCGCCCTGTGGCTTGTCAGTAGCCGCATCCTTGGGCTTACCGTCTTCTGGTTTTGCGGTATCACCTGGCTTTGCTGGGTCGCCACCTTCGGGTTTAGGGTCAGTGGCTGCCGGCGCTGCCGGTGGGGTCAACAGGGTTTCGGTGGAAGCTGGTGCAGCAGGCGCCGCCGCTGGAGCTTCTGGAGCGGCGCCAGATGGCGCGCCATCTGCTGGGGCTTCGTTCATCAGGACGTGGCCCATCAGTTTCATCATCAGGCGATTCAATTGGATTCATCCTCTACAGGTTGCGGGGCGTTCTCTGCGGCCATGACCGGGAACATCGCCGGGCACAGGTCGTTCGTTTCACCCAAAAGAAAAAGGCCAACATTTCGTTGGCCTTCGTTGAAGTTCATCACCCCGCCGTGGGGGTTGAATGAGGGTTCGAACACTTTGCAATGCCCCATCAGGCGCCACATAAAGCGTCGTCCCCGTACGTCGCCCATCAGCCATTTGAAGTCTGAAATCTCCTGCTGACGTGCGGTCTTTTTGGCGTCTTCGTCCTGCTGGCGCAGTTCGTCGAGGTTTTCCAGATCGGCCATTACACAGCCCCGGCAAGTTGAGTGAGGGCGTTGTTGCCGCCGGTGTCGGTCTCGCTGAGCATCTGCGCGCCCTGAATGACGCTGCCCAGCTGCTGCTGCATCTGCTCGGCCTGCTGAGCCTGTGCGCGCTGCTCGCGGATCTGGGCAACCTGATCGTCAGCCCGAACCAGCGTTGGCGGAACACCGATCAGTTCGAAGTACTGGCGGATCGCTTCGTCTGAGTCGAGCAGGTCGAGTGCGTTCAGGCTCTGGGTGGTGGTCGCCACCTGGCCGGCGAAGCCAATGGCACGTTCGATGCTCGATACGCCGATGGCCTTCTGCGCTTGGGCAAGAATGCTGGTGAACTCGACGCGCAAGTCGAGGCCGGCAAGTTCTTTCGGTGGCGGTGGAATCAGCGGGGCGCCTGGCAGCAGGCCAGCCCAGCGCGGAATCGACTGCTCCAACATTGCGTTGAAGTGCATATCGACCAGAGGATCAAGCAGGTCATCTGTCTGGCGCTCTAGGACCGGGCCGAGCATCAGCAGCTTTTCTTCCTTGCGAGTTGCGATTTCGTAGGCCGTCCGGACGCTGTCCATCTGGCTGACCATCAGGAACAGATCAACGAAAAACGCGGTATCGATGATGTCGCTATCGGCCTGAATCTCGCCCCGCAACTGGCCGAGCCATGCTGGGTTTGTCATGTAAAGCGGCTCAAACTTTGCCCCGATCTGCATGTCGTTCAGATAGGTGATGCTGCCGGGCAGGATCGAGGCGCGCTGATTCTTCAGGCTCGCCGGCGCACCCATTGGGGGGCGCACACCTTTCTCCAGCAGTTCAGCCTTGCGGCGCTCCATGAGTTGGACAGCCTTTGTCGAGCCAATGCACATCGAACCGGGGCCGGTACCGTAAACGTCTTCGCCCAGCACGTCCCAGCGAGGCGCCATGCAGGGGAACGTCTTGAACCCGGACTTGCGCAGCACGCTGTCCTTATCACTGCCCTTCTCCCAGTACACCGAGCGGAACGGCATGTTCTGGTTGTCCTGCTTGCCAGCCTCGCGGTTGTCGTTCGGCTCCAGCGCATGGACGACGTCCACCCACGCTTCCGGGTTTGAATCCAGCAGCGTACGCGATGTTGGGCTCATGGCAGCTTTGCCGAACTGCTGCTCAAGCTGTCGAGCGGTCATGCGGAAGTCACGATAAAGCGTGTCCACCTGGTTGCGGCTGTTGTTGGCAAGCATGTAGCTGCCAACCGCCAGCGGGTAGGAACGCAACAGGTCCTGTTCGTCCGGCAGCACAATCATCGGAGCCGTGCCGAATACGCCTTCCTCGCTGTAACGGTTGGGCAGGACGCTGTAGAGGTTCGACCGCGCCATCACCTCGCGCATGGCCTTCTCGACCGCGTAGAGCCATTCCTTGACCGGCGCAAATTCCATCATTTCTGGATCAGGCGTGCCGAACTTCACCCACGGTGCAGCCGGGTTCGTCATGCCGGTGTGCATGCCGGCGCCGAGCGTGCGGGCGGCAAAAGACGCTTTCGGGTTGATTATCTTCTGATCGCGGCGTTTGCCGTTGTTGGTGTCGGTATTGTTCCAGCGCCCAGAGCGCGGGCTGATGAAGTCACCCAGTTCCTGCCACTCTGGCAGCCAGTTGCTCTCGCGCTCGCTCTTCAGGCGGGCGTAGCGCTTTTCGAGCTGGTCGCGCAGAGAGTCGGCCAACTTACACCCCCAACAGCGTTTTCTGGCTGGTGCTGGCATTGCCAAGCACGCCAGAAGCGCCGGTCAGGATGGTGCCGTTCTGGCCGGACTGAGCCAAGCGCCGGCGGCGTTCAGCGTCGACAGCGGCCTGTACCGAATCGCTGCTGGTGGTCGGTGCAGTGGTGCTGGCGGTCGTGCCAGATCCCGCAGCAGCCTCGGCGGCAGCCTTCTCGCGGTCGGCTTTGCCGAGGAAGCCGGTCTGCTCACCGGTCAGGTTTGGCAGACCGAGACCTTCGAGGATCACATCCCCGCCGCGCAACGGGTCAAGGTCGATAGCCTTGTTCACCAGCTTCTTGATGCTTTTGCCACACATGATCATTTCTCCCCGTATGGGTCATATTCGGATTCCAGCCCGTTGTTGCTGCCGCCGTTGGCGTAGTCGTTGTATTGGCTTTTCATCACCGGCATGGCGAACGTGAGGGCCAAAGCGTCGGCATCGTCTGGAGAGATGCCGAGGCGTTTCTTGATGTCGTCCTTCTTCTCCAGCGCGATCTGGTCCTGGGCGTTGTGCGTGTACATCGGTGATGTAAGTTCGGCTTCCAGCTCTTCGCAGTTATTGATGGACAGACCTGCACGCAGGGCCTCTCGCATCTGCCACCACATGTAGGTGCGCATGTTGGCGTAGTGCCGGTCAGGCGCCTTGCTGGCGAAGTTGATATCGAGGATCACCACGCCAGGCATCAGGCGGCGCAGCTGGGCAGCAACTGGACCACCAACGCCGGTGGCGTCCACAAACACCGCGTCGGGGCGGTGCTCTTGAACCACGGTGCACACCTTGGCGATGAACAGCGTGGTGTTGCGAGTCTCGCTACCTGGGATCTTGATCGCTGGAATCGATCGAGTGTCGAGCCCGCGGCGGAAGCGAATGACGTTGCTGTCGGCGCCACCCCGGGCGATGTCGATACCGCAGACCAGGGCATCGTCCAAGCCGAACACCGGTTCGCGCTTCATGGCGTCGGAGACCCAGTCAGTCGGGATCAGTTGCAATTCAGAAGCCCTCGGGAACATGCCGCGTACACGGATGCGGAAGAAGTCGCTGTCTTCGCCGTAGTCCGCCTGCCACTTGGCAATCTGCGTCTTGTTGGTGCCGTCAACAGTGCGGCTGTCGACCTGCCGGTGGGTCCAGCGGTGCTTGTATCGGGTGAAGCACGACCGGAAGCGGCCAGTGGTCTTCGTCGGGTTGCCGAAGGCCGCCCAGATAATCTCGGTGTTCTCGTCGGTCAGTGCGCCTTCGGCTACTTCCCAGACCAGGTCGGCAATGGCCGAAGCCTCGTCGAACACCAGCAACAGGCGCTTGCCCTCGTTGTGTAAGCCGGCGAATGCCTCGGTGTTGCTCTCCGACCAGGGCACGGCATCGACACGCCAGTTCTTTTCGTGCTTCGGATCGGTGCTGATCAGGGCGGTGGCCGTGATGCGGAACCAATGGGCGGTGATGGAAAGCCGGTTCCACTTCGCCACCTCTGGCCACGTTTTGGTGCGCAGCTGCGTCTCGGTGTTCGCGGTGACGACGCCGCGTGCATCGACGCAAGTGTCTACGGTCCACTTGATCAGCCAGGACACCAGCGCCGACTTGCCGATCCCGTGGCCGCTGGCGGTGGCTTCGTGGATAACCTCGCCGAGATCCTTGGCTCCGGCGCGCAGCTTTTTGCCGATCGAGTCCAGGACTTCAATTTGCCAAGGTCTGGGCCCAGGCTTGTTCGCCAGCTCGGTACCGGGCTCACCCCATGGGAAGGCGTACCAGACGTAGCCCAGCGGGTCGTCGGCGAATGAAAGTATGTCCTCGACCAGTTGTTGTTCGAGGTCAACCTCTGGCGCGGTCAAGGCGTTCACGTGCTTTTGCCATCCGCTGCGAGGTGGTGAGGTTGACGTCTACCGCCACCTGCTCACGGAAGGCATTGACGTTGACGTGCTTGCCGAGCAGTTCCAGGTTCTTCACCTTGTCCGGCCATTTGATTTTCTTCATCAGGCCCACGAGGTCGCGTTCCTTGCCGGCGCCTTCGAACATCTCGGCGATATCGAATCCGGAAAGCGACTGGCGCCAGACCTTTGGCCACTTCGAAAGCGGCTTGATCGACATGTCATCGTCGAGGATGTCGAGCAGGTCCATCTGATCGATCTCAGTCAGTCGGTTCAGCACGTAGTCAGCATCGATCTGCGTACGCTTGTTGCGCGCCTCCATGCCGGCGGCAATGGCTGCGGCGATGTCATCGCGGCGCATCAACTGGTAGGCGTATTCCCGCGCCCTGCGTTTGCTGTACCCCGCACGGATTGCCGCCTGAGTGGCATTGAGGTCAATCAGGTATTCGCGAACGAACGCCTGTTGCTTCACAGTCAGGGCCATGTTTCACCGCCCCTTCTGATTGGTACCGCCCAGGCAGACGGTGTTGATGTAGTCCTGTGCAGCGCGCAGCGCGATCAATCCTTGGTCGCCGTCGTCGGTGATGGCGACAATTCGTTCACCAGCCGCTGGGTCAAGTTCGGCTCTCGCTTCTGCATCACCCACGCTGGCGGGGCTGGTGGTGGCTCGCACAGCGGGGCACTTGGCGAGGACTGACAGCCGGCGTTCACCAGTAGCGACAGCAGTACGAAGCTTGCGGTTATCGGCTTGCGCATCGGTCAGGGCCTTTGTGTGTTCGGTATCGAGGTCGGCCAGCAGACGCTGGGTGTTGCGTCGAGACTCGGCGACAGCCTCAAGCGTGGCGTTGCGTACTGTTGCAGCATCGAGCGCAACGCCCTGTGCACGGATGTGCTGCCAGCCAAACAGAATCGCTACCGCACACGCGGCAAGGGCAATGAGCAGGTAGCGATTCATGGTGTCGGCCTTATTCGGTCGGGGCTTGCGTTGGCTGAGTCCGCTGGAACAGGCGCTCTTTCAGTTCGTACCCCATCAATGGCCAAATCTTCTGTTCAGCGTTCTGACGAGCGATCTTGCGACCGATCTCGGCGTTGAAGTTCTCCGGGCTGGCGCAGGCAGACTCGCCAGTGACAGTGAAGCCATTCTTCAGCACCAGGACGCAGAAGGTCAGCAACGCCAATTCGCCGTGCGCGCCGGTGAGGCGAGTCAACTCGTCCTGTGAATGGAAGGCAGCCTGCACACCATCGGCAGCAGTAAAGAAGTACTCGCCGGCAATATTGGTTTTCAGGTCTGCCGGAGTGATGCGGGGAGCGGTCAGGCCCTTCGCCTGAATTTCTTGCTCAATCGTTTGATCGTTCACGTTGTTTGCCTCTGGTTGGGGAATGTCAGGCCAGCACCTTCAGCGCGACCTGGTACAGCGCTTTGCGTTCTGCATCGCCGTTCGGCACACGTCCGCGCCGGCCGGTGTTGATCAGGCTGCCAATGTTCTGGATGTCGCCGGCATCGGCCAGAGTGTTCAGGTTCATTCCATCCCAGAACCACGCGGCCGACATTGCGGCGTGCTGCGGGCGCTCCAACAGCTCTGGATGGGTGAGCAGATCGAGCTGCAGCGCAGCGCCGCATGCGATGTAGTTGGTCTTCCCGGTGACCTGGATCAGGCCACGGCCTCGAAACTTCCAGCCGTCGCCCGGGGCTGTGTTGCCCATGCGGCCGCCGTAGGCGATGTTCGCGATGCGCTCGGGCTGACGCGCACATGCTGCGGCCAGCTCCGCGTCAAACCGATCCTTCCACTGGATCATCAGGCCAGCGGCGCTGTAGTTCAGGTTCTCGACCATGCGGGTCAAGCGGGTGCTTTCGTGCCCGACCTGAGCCAGGAACGCGGCGAGGCGCAGCGGCGTGGTGATCTGGAACCGCTCGCAGGCGTTGTTCAAAGGGTCAGCCCACAAGCGTGCGGTGGCGTCCTGGCAGCGCATGATCGTCACCAGGTGGGATGGGGTGATTTTCATCAGTCCATTCTCAGGATGCGGGCGACGTTGCCGCCGGCGCGGTAGACAAGCACTGCCAGCACCAGCAGCACGATCAGGATGAACGGGGAAACGGCCGTGGTTGGCTTGGCCAGCAGGATGGCGAGCATCACCGACAACCACTCACAGCCAGTTGCTGCGGCAAGGGCATAGGCACACCAAGACACACCGGCGCGATACCGGGCGCCCTGGCGCTGATAGAACGCGATGCGAAAGCAAATCGCGCCACAGATCGCGGCTGCGGCCAAAGTCCATGGGTCAACCATTGCGGCTACCTCCGAATCTGTTGGCGACCCATTGCAGCCAGCCGGGCATTTTGCCGCCGTCGATCCATTCCAGAAGGCTGATGCAGACGGCCACGCAGAACAGTGCGCCGAAGAATGCGACAAGACCGGAAGTTCTGGCCCACTCACGGCCGATGACTTCGCTGGCCACGTAATACCCCAGCACCCACGAAGCGATGAAGTAGCCAAACCGGGCCAGCGGTTTCAGATCCTTGGCGAACACCACGAAGAACATGGCGCCTGCGAATGCACCAACAACGGCGTTCACATCAACGCCAGGCATCATGCTCGCCGCTGTAACTCCGGTGACACCCGCCACGCCCGCAGCCGCCTGAGCGGCCAACACTGCACCGCTGCTTGGCTCTGCCATTTGCGTACCCCAGAAACGAGAAAGCCCCGCACGACGGCGAGGCTCAAGATTGAAATTCAGGCAACAAAAAAACCCGCACTTGGCGGGTTTCTAAAATCGGTGCGTAACTTCGCAACGTGGGGAAAAGGTATCAAAACACTCGCCAAATGGTCAAGCGACCCGTTTTGTGACATCCCCAACGCGCTGACGCTGGTTCCAGTACTCGGCTACGCGGTCGAGATAGATCAGGTGTCGGCCTGGGTTCTCCACCACATCGCTACCCCATTCTGCCCGGTAAGCATCACCGTAGACCTGCATGCGTTTGATCCATCGGCGCAGCTGCTCCTCGCTCATCGTGCTCAGGCGGTCACGCAGGGCCATTACCGATTGCTCGCGGCGGACGGCGTAGGCGGCCGAGCGATCCTCCGCAACGTGCTCGCGGTCGTGCACATCCCATCGGCAAATCCCATGACCGACACGCTGCGACATGCGAACTATGACGGCAGCCACCGGCTTAAGCGCCTTCGCGTCAAGATGGTCAACGGCAGCGGCAATGAGCGCCCAAACCGCAGCCCAGTCCCTGGCCCAGTGGCTGGCGCTGACTTTGGTGCCGTACCAGTCCTGAACGAACTCAGCAACACGGCCAGGCCCCCAAGCCTCTCGACCATTCACAGCGGCCTGATGACTCTTGATCGCGGCGAGGGCCATCCAGTAAGCCACCTCACGGCGCTTGGCCGGATAGCCGTCCAGATCCACAGTCAGCCACACCAGCGCATGCGCCACGTTGATGTCCTGCCCATTGGCGATTGGTGAGTACAGCGCGTTGCCAAAGTGCTGCAGCGGTTTGGGCAGCGTGCCGATGGCTGATTGCACAAGACCGGCGGCCAACATGTGGGCACACCGGCCGTTACTGTCACGCATGGACGGCATAGTCTCCCCGACCACCCTGCCCTTTTTTCCGAGTTTGATTCGCTCCTGCGCAGCTGCCAGTACCGAGTCCCGGCTTTCGTGCAACGCTTCCCGCCATGCTTGCCGCGCACTGATCAGTTTCATGGTTCTCCCCTTGTTGCGTAGTTCTGCGTAGTTCGGTAAATCACTGGCAAACGGCTGGCAGGCCCATCAGGTAGAGCCTGCAAGCCCCTGCAAGCAGGATGAGCAGCGACAGGCTGCCCAGGGCTAGGTACTTGCTCACGATGGCCTCCCCTCAAGCGGTATCACGCGAACGAGAACGCCCGGTGTTTCGCCGAAGCGCTTGCTCAGCGAGACGTTGACCACTTGCACGTCATCCTTGAAGACGATGCCGTTGATGCCGTCGCAGATCGCTTTCAGGACGTTGTCAGCGTCGGGCTTCTTGGTTGGCATGACCTCGCCGCGCAGGGCTTCAGCGGTTTTCTTCTTCGACCAGGACGCAGCGACGGACACGAAGATTTTCATTTCCACCAGCACTGGGCCGACGATCAGGTCACGGCCTTGCATGGCGTCCTGTGCTGCGAGCGCGATCAGGGATTCGTAATTGGCGGTTTTCTTTGGCGTGAACATGCGGGCATGACCACCGATGGTGCTTACCCGTGGTCGGCCCTTGCCTACGGCTTCGCCTGGTACCACGAAAGAGACTGGCGCGATTTCAGACATGGTCATTTCTCCTGATACCCATCTTCGCCAGCAGCATGGCGCGGCAGGCCTTGGGGTCTTTTGGGATTTCGAGAACGTCGACAATGCGGTCGACTTCGTTGCGCGAGTGCTCGAGCTGGATCTGCTGTCGCGGGCGGCTGCTGTCGTGCCCAATGCCCTTGGCGATTCGCCCTTCCAGCGGCTGGCCGGTCTGGGCGCGGCGCATGACGATGGCATAATTGCGCTCGAAGCGCTGGAACAGGGCTTTGTCGCCGTGGGTGGCTGCTCGCAGATCGAAGGTGCTAGTGGCTTCGGCGGCGACCTTCACAGCCTTGTGGGTGTAGGAACCGCGCAGTGCTTCGTCCCACGCCTGCTGGGTGCTTGGCAGGTCATCGACACGCTTGCACAGATCGAGGAAGTCGCTCGGCGATGGTGGAAATTTGCACTCCTGCACCATGCGCTGAAGTCCACGGTTCACGGCTTCATCACCGAGCTCTTGAATCACTGACATCCACACGCGACGGGCAAGCTGTTCAGCCTTCTGGTCGCCGTAGTGCTTCTCGTACCAGGCCGGATATGCGGTTTTCAGCGTGGCAAAGATCCTTCGCACGGCGCTGCGCACCTGGAGTTCGATCGGCGTGACGTTCTCGGCCACCGGCTCCCCAGTTGGGGTCGGTGAGGATGTCGTGAGCGTTGCGCGTGCGGCGTTGAGCAGTTCGTCCACCGGTTTCATGGGTGACCCCCTGGGCTTGTTGGGTGCGGGCTTGTCGTTTCAGTTGCTGGGCGAGCGCGTGTTCCCACTGGGCCTGGGTTTTCAGGTCATCGGGTCGGCTGATCCAGTACGAGCGGAATTCGAGAAGTTGGTCGGCGTGGAACGTCTGGCCGGCCATGCCGTTGCGAAACAGAACGGCGGTGAACGTCTTGGGGTCTGGCTCCCACTCGTCCGTGATGGCGAATCGAGGTCGGGTGGTGTGATCCTCGATCACGGCCGGCGGCGAATCGCTCGCGTGCGTTGTGTGTGTTGTTTCTTCTGTATCTGTATCTGTATCTGTATTTGTAGTAGCCGTAGCAGGACTACCGTAGCTGTCTGCGTAGCTACGAATTCCAGCTACAGTAGTTACTTTTCCGTCAGAAACAGCCGAAATCAGGGCTTTTACGCATTCAGATTTGCGAAACCATTCGCCTTCTTCTCGAAATTCAGAAAGAGCTGCATGCACCGTAGTTTCCGATTTATCTACGGTTTTTATCGTAGCTACTACGGAAAGAGCTACGCCATGACTACGGCGAAGCTCGCTCAGGCGTGCCCATGGGTTCTTGGAGTAGCCGATTTTCACAAGATCGGAATCAGGTGCGGTAACGAAATAAACGTAACCCTTGAAGCCGGAAATGCTTTCGCCATCGGGTAGCTTTTTGCCGCGTGGCGAGGTCATTACGGACTCGATGTCACGCTCAAGACGAAGGTGAATCCATCGCTCGCCGTCATCCTCGAAAAACTCGGCAAGAACGCTCTCAATTTCCGGCCAATGTTCTGGTGATATTCTCGCTATGCGGTGAAGGCGTGGCTTCGGGATTGGTTTCCCGGTCTGCCAGTAGTTGAAGATAAGCAGTAGGTACGCGCCGTGCTCTTCAGCGGTAAGGTGCGCGGTATCCGCTAGATAGTCGGCAACGTAAAGTTGGATATACGGCAGAGCGGCCATTATCTGGCCCTCCCAAAATCAGGACGGAAATTGATGAACAAACAGGAAGCAACTGAGCTGAAGTGGAAAATCGAAGGGCTTGAGCGGCAACTCAAGGCCTCAAATGATCTGGTGATTTTCTTGCTCGCATCGATAGCTGGTGCGCAACCGAACCTAGCCCAGGGCTTAAAAGAGCAGTTTGAGGAGATGCGGACGGGTGAAAATCTACCGTTAAAGCCAGAGTTCGAAAAACTACTCGGTAGAGCGACTGACGCCCTCGGACAGGGCGATTTCGATCTAGACGGTGTGGAGTAATCGCTGGAACGCTTCATCTCAATCCCACCCCAGCGGCCCGGGCCGCTTCTTCTCTGCCTTCAACCCGATCTCAGCCAGGGTTTCCAGCGAGTGCAGGTATGCAGGTGTCACGACGATGGCGGACTGGGGAACGACCCGAAGACCCAGGAACGAAAGCACCTTGGCCCATCTTGCGTACTCGCCCTCGTTCCAGCGGGACACGGTCGACTCACTCAACCCGGTTTCACGGGCTATCTCTTTCTGACCAACAGACAAAACCCGCTGCAAGATCAGGGTTTCCGTCTCCCGTGCGGTTTCATCGCCTTCTTGGCTTAATGGGCTGGACATGATCAGGCGACCGATTTGGAGTGCGCTGGAAACTTGCGGGTTTCCTCGGCGGCATAGGTGCCGTCATCGCTCTCGATCACTTGGATGTCACGACCAGATTTAATCGCCTTCGACAGGGCGCTTTGGTACAGGCCGAGTAATTCTGCGGCCTTTGTCTGGCCCTTTTCAGCTGCAAAATCAGCTAGGGGAATACGGCGCACGATAGGAGCCTCCAGTGGGTTTGTAGCTGGAGGATATCTCCAATGGCGATAATCATCAACTCCAAAGGAGATTGGAATATATCTCCACCGGGAATAATCTTCAAAAATGAAGACAGAAAGACGCGCGCTAGAAAATTGGGAAATCGATGAATGCTCGGCCCTGAAAGCAGAACTGGCCGAGTACAACAAGCGAGTTCCGAAAGAAAAACGGCTAACCCAAGAGGAGATAGCCGATCAACTCGGCATGAGCCAAGGAACGCTAAGCAGTCATTTGAATGGAAAACGGCCAATCAATATGGCGATGGCTTCTAAGATGGCGAAGATGCTAGATATTGACGTGGAGAAGTTCAGTCCAAGGCTTGCAGATGAAATATCTGAGATAAGTGGAAGTCGCATATCTGGCGGTGCCGCGAGAAACTTACGCATTAGCATCGAGCGAACTGGCGGTGTCGATAAAATCATTCGTGAAATGGCAGAAAAGGCCATCGAGAGAGTGCGCGACCTAGCTAGTAAGGATCAACATGTCAGCGCAAGCGGTGTCAAAAAACTTCTTGATGCAGAAGTTCAGGATTCAATAACAGGTCTTTTGGCGGAAATTGTCAGAGCCGCTGATAGCGGAGAGATAGCAGATGAACAAATCAAAGCTATTCGCTCTTTGATCGGAGCCAAAAAACATAAGATTGAGTAATCAGGGGCAGGAAGATGAAATTGCTGATTGCAACAGGTTTCACAGCATTGATCGTTACGATTGTCGCGTGTACGTATGTGCTGAACGGAACCATCAAGCGTTACAGCTTTGACTCGCGAGAAATTGTGAACGCTATTAGTGATGATGGACAGCTAACCAGGGATGTCCTCGCTGGAAGGTCAAGACCATCGACACCTGAGCCCCTTCTCTTACCTTGGCGTAGCAAATAGCCTCCTCTACCACCTAACCAGCAGCCCGCCCCGAGCGGGCTTTTTATCGCCCGCGAGAAAATATATCTCCAATGGAGTTGACTTCAATATCTCCAAGAGAGATATTTGCGCCATCGACAACCACCAATCGTCGAAACCCGGCGAAAGCCAGCGCTCTTTAGTTTCACCGCTTCACCCTTGCCGGATAACCACCGGCGGATTCAAAGGCAAGCGATGGACCGGCCTCAACGGTCCAGAAGGATGGCAACTGTCCCAGGGTGCGCAGCGCAAAGCCCCGAATCAGTTTTCCGGCGGACAGGGTCGCGGCCGGAGTCAACAACCAGAAGATAGACGGAGGCCGACGCCAGTAGCGGGCCCCGACTGGAAAGTTTCACTGATGCCCATCTAGAACGGTGGGCATTGGGAAACCAACCCGACAAAGGAACAACGCAATGAACGCAGAACAAAATCTGACACCGCCAGCCATTGGCGAAATATGGCCTGGCCAGGGTGGCATCTACGGCGGCCTTCGCCAGTACCCGGAAGGCTTGTGCCATGTGATTCACGCCGCTCAGGACTTGCCGGAGCGCTACGAGTTCGGTGATTACGGCACCTCAGTTGAGGCTTTGAGCCGCACTGATGGGCGCGCCAACACTGAAATCCTGATCGCTCGCGACGGAAAGCACCCGGCAGCTATCGCGGCATCTGCCTACACCTCCGACGGCCACAACGACTTCTGTCTGCCCGCCATCGGCGAGCTGAACCATGGCTGGCAGTACGCGCCGGACTCGTTCGACAAGAGTTGGTACTACATCTCGTCAACGCAGCGCTCCGCCAACGACGCTTTCACCATGACCTTCGGTGATGGCTGTCAGAGCTACTACGCCAAGGGCGTCGAGTTCCGCGTCCGCCCCGTCCGCAGATTCCTTCAGTGATTCATTCATTGCTTTTGATCTTGAGAAAAGGCCCGGTTTCGACTGGGCCTTTTTATTGAAATCAGTCGCATGCCTTCCCCTGCGCCCAACGGAAACTGGCAGGTACGAAGGCAGCCGAGTGAATTCAACCAACCGCCACCACGGAGGCGAACACCATGGAACACGAAGTGATTGTTGAAGGGTTTGTCCTCCGGGTGGAGGTAACCCATTGCGAGAATATCGCGCCTTGCTTCAACGCTTGGAACAGCGACTGGGACTTCTACGGAAGCCGCGAGCTGGAGTTCAAGGTCTTTTCGGCGATCTGCTACGACGATGACGGCGTGCGCATGGATGTTGATCGTCTGGCGTTGCCGCTTCTGGCCAACCAATACGGAAAACAGATCGAGATGGCACTGTGGGTTGAGATTGACGCCTACAAACGCCGGTCACGGTGGGCAGCATGAGCCGCAAACACGATATTGCGCTGGGCATGATCGATTCGCGGTTTGTCCTACTGCGAAACGGCGATTCATCCGCCCAGCTCTACGCCGAGACAAGCATGGCTATCGAGATGGCCCACGCACTGGGCGCCATCGATATCGGCGAGCACCACCACTACGTGGCTCGTCTGGATCGCATCTATCAGACGCAGGCCGAATCGTTTCTTACCGACATTCGGAGGTCAGCGCCGTGACGATCATCGCCAGAACCTGCAAAGAACTCGCCGCAGCCCTGAATAGTCAGGGCTTTTTTTTGGTCGCTGATCTGCCGCCGCTTACTCGTATCGAGATTCGGCGCGGAATGATCGTGGTGCGCATGCCATGACCACCCACCAGCGTTCACGACGCTGCTCAATTCGTATCGCCTCGGCCATCGTTGGCCTGACCTTCCTCACCATTGTTCTGCTGGCGCCTGCGCTCGGCGGGCTGATCACTCAGTAGGTACACCATGTCCGTCACAACTGTGCGGGCCTCTTCGTGGGGTTCGCTTTTCGACTGCGCCTTCAAGTGGGAGTGGATTCACTTGTTGGGCCACCGGTCGCCGGGTAGCCCGCGCTCACAGCTCGGTACCGCGATTCACGCCGGTACCGCAGCTTTCGACTCGGCCAGGATCAACGGCAGCAACTTGTCGGCCTTCGACACCGCCGAGATGTTCGTGCACACGCTGCGCAACCCGGATTACGACGTTGATTGGCGCGGGTCGGACATCACCCTGGCACAGGCAGAGTCGATCGGCCTGCAGCTGCACACCAAGTACTGCAACGAAATCAGTCCGCGTTATGAGTTCGTGGCAGTTGAGCGAACGGCCACGCCGCTGGAAATCGATTGTGGTGGCGGAATTGTTGTGCGTCTGACTGGGCAGCTCGACCGGGCGCGGATCTGCAAGACCGGCACCGGCAAGGGTATCGCTGACGTGAAGTCGGGCCGGGTCGCCGTTTCAGAAGGCAAGGCCAAAACCAAAGGCCACGCAGCCCAGATCGGTACCTACGAAATCCTCGAAGAACACACCACCGGCGAGCCATGCACCGCACCGGCTCACATCATCGGCCTGAAGACCGGTGGCAAGCCAGAAAGTGGCATCGGCGAAATCCGCAACGCCCGCCAGATGATGGTAGGCACCGAGGAATTCCCCGGCCTGATCCAGATTGGCGCCGACATGTTCCGCAACGGCCTGTTCCCCCCAAACCCGCAGCGTTTTCTTTGCAGCGCACGCTACTGCCCGCGCGGGCCTTCCTGCCCTC
>JABFPR010000011.1:0-28488 GCA_022817345.1 Neoscelio sp. ZL-2020
CAATTTTTATTTTAATAATTCCTAGTTCGTCGTATTTTTTAACACTTTTTTACTAACATATTAGTTACTAATGGCGGGATAATGTTTAAACGAGTAGGGAATATTTATTTTGAATATAAATGAAACATTAAATTGTAATGAAAATTAATATCTGTTTTAATTAAATATGATAGTTATGTTGAATTAATGACAAATTTATTTACAGTTAAGTTTTTGAGAAATCTATATTTATTTCATAATATTAAAATGTAACTTTTGGACTATATATTTTGGACATCTACAGATATTACTACAAAAATAAAATTATATTATATGACTTTTACACAAAAATTTAACGAGCAACAAAAGCTGTTCCTCAAAGAACTGCTGTTTCGTCCATAGACATTCCATAACCTGCAATGAAGAATAGTCTTGAATTTGTAACAGCATAAACAATCTCATTACTCCGAAAAATCACTCTATAATTTCAGTAGATACCACTTCTTTTGCCCACTAACATCCCTAATGAATTGATCATAAAAAGTATTAAATACTGTGTTACAAAACTGAACGTTATTGTGACATTCCCTGACCTGAAGTAAAGATAGCACTCAACCTCATTTTATCATCCACTTATTTTCAATTCAACAACAACAAAGTTTTCACAGTTAAGATTTCCAAATCATTAAGTATCATCGATATCTATCATCAGCAAAAATTACCACTTATTTAAAAGATTTGAACATTAATATTTTTACAAAATAGGCAACCAATTAAACAATGTACTTATAAAGAGTAATAAGCAACAATATAATAATAATATGTACAAAATCAACTGTAATGATTGCAACAAATGTTACATAGAATAAAGAACAAAATTAATTGGAAATTTGTCGTTAACAAATGTAATATCGTAACTATACATAGGGAAAATCTTAATCATCTTATCAAACATCTTATCAAACGATATATAATGATATTAATATTTTATGTGTTAAGTACTACCTTGGATAACGCAACATCTTCAAAATTGAGTAATTTACACGATAATTGATTATAGTACATTAAACTTCCGTTTTTAAACGAATATTTAAACTTCGTACATTACTAACACAACTATATTTATAATTTGTTAAATAGTTCAAATTCTGGTTTACGTTAAGTTAATATTAAATAATTACATTTTACGGGGAGGTTCCTGGTCGAGAGGCATGAAAAATGGGTGAAGTTTAGGATTGTTTTACCTATAAAAAATGTCTTTATGGGAATGGTGGTGTGTATAATTTTATTCAAACAATATTTAGCAATTAAACATATTTTTCTCATTTAAAAAAATGTTGAAAATGACGGCTGCAGCTCCCTTCAAACTGTGCCTTGCACAGGGGTGCATGGGTCTACGCCGTACACTGTACACACTTGTAAGTAAATCTGAAATAAATAATGGGCTAAGATTATAAAAGTAGATTCAATTTGGGGGGCCATACGATCTTTATTTAAAAAAAAAACGCCTTAAAAACCAAAATGGCAGCCATTTGAAAAAATACCCTATTTTTTACCTTGTTTTTTAACTTCAGCGAACTCAAAAAATATTTAAAATTCGATTTAAAAAAACGCGATCTTATGGCCCCACAAATTAAATTATCTTTAAGATAAAAAAGTTTGAAATTAATCGGTTAATCCGTTGAAGCTGTAGAGTATTCCGCGCACTGAAAAATGCTATTTCGAGATAAACGCGTTTAAAGTTTATCTCCAAGCGCGCTCCGAGCACCTAGTTATCTATATTCCAGCCGGCGCACGGTTCCGTTCAACAGGCTGCAACCTCTTAAATACTTTAAATATCGAAAAATCCTTTTACACGCATAATCTACAAACTTCATGGATACAAACTGTGTAACAAAAATCGTTTCTTTGTTTCGATTTCGATCAGAACATCCCCTTAAACCAACAAATCGTTATTTAAAATTGACTTCGGAACAAGGTTGTGTACACATGGCCGCATTGTCATAGCGTTTACATCGAGAAAAATGTATATAAAAATGTGCAATCTTTACTAGAAAAATGGAACGATAAGGTATTCTAACAAAGATTATAAGAAATGTATTAGAATTTCCTGTCTTTCTATGAACGTTTATTATCATTGTATAGGGAAATCTGATACATTTTTTAAAATCTTTGTTAAAATTCCTTATGGTTCCACTTCTCTAGTAAAGACTGCAAATTTTAATATAAAATTTTTGCTAAATATGTGAAAAGAAAATAACTAGTTAATGAATGTTATATTGAAAATAAAAACAGAAATCATAATATGTAGGTTTGTAGACAATATAAATTCTAAGTTGGGATTATATTTTTAATTCGTTGTTTCAATAAAATGTATTCAGGTAACTGAAGGTTCTTTATGTCAGCAGTTTTCAATACTATATTAAAGTGTAAAATATTACCGCGAATAACCACGAAATAGAGTAATTTTATTTATTACATGTAATTGCTGAGGTTTCGTTCTCAGATACTAGTTTCTCTTATTCAATATATCTTGAATATTTTAATGTTGTCCTTATTTATATAATACTGTTTAATAATGGAAATAAATAAATAGTCATTACGCATATCTTTCACATTATGCACATCGTGTCGTGTATACTTAACTTCTGGTTTGCCTTCATTATAAATAACTTGCGATTTATATATAGATCGTAAGGTGTGTAATCTAGTTAGTTTTGGAGTTTTAACTTTTTGCGATCTGAGATCATTGATATAACGATTCAGATTGTTTATATTGCCACCCTTTTATTCGCATGCAATAGTACACCCAAATCAATTGATTCGTCCCCCTCTAGATTGCTAGTTGAACGCACTCCTCATATCTGAAATCGAAAAAGTACGTTCAACTAGCAATCTAGAGGGGGACGAATCAGTTGATTTGGGTGTAAAAACGCCCACTGTACAAAGAGGGCACAAGAGAAATCGTCAGATGACTAACGAGGGAATAATGAGAGGCAGACCGAAAATTTCATTGAGGAAAGATGAACAGACACATAAAACCGATTTATTTAATCATTTTCTAGTCAAAGACATGAAAATTACACATCTCGTGACCCGAGGTGTTTTCAGATTAGAAATAATGATTAGCAATCACCTTCATCGTTGCGCTCTCAAGATCTCACTCCGTCGCAATCATTTCAACACACCACACAACTAAACATCAATACTCAAGACCTGGGGGACAAACTGTCAAATGTATATGAAAATAAATCATCCGATGACTTTCCAGCGCATTATACATATATGAGCAATCTGGGCAGCAGCGTTATAGATTTGGTGTGGTGCTGTTTTGAGAATATTGACATTCTGTGTACTTGAATTAGCTACTCTTTCACAGAAAGTCTCGTATTTCACGAGGAACCACATCGGATGTATCTCCACGACGTATTTGTAGAGTTTATAAGATATATGATAAGGATTTCATTGTCATTGATTTCCTACCCTATTAACACAGGATATCGCCGATATCCACACAATATCCGTACGATATTAAATGTCCGTTTTCCCCTCCAACGCGGAAATTTAATATCGTACGGATATTCTGTAGATATCGGCGATATCCTGTGTTAATAGGGATTGTGCATGTGATGCGAACTGATATGGAAAGCATTGTTAAATGAATATTCTGAGGTTTAATGAATATATAATAAAAACTATAATGAAAATTAAATAATTTAATACCGTTATTTTGTTATTAAATTAACGACTTTGTTATCATAATGCCATTATATAAATATATATATATATAGGTATGGTGGTAATTTACGGATCATTTATCAGACAAACATTAAAGACACCATTTTGGTGTCTTTAAAAGTTGCGTAGATTTCTAAGTAACCTTTAATGGTCCCTACCTAAAATTATGTGCACCTGAATAAAAATATTAAATATAATTAATAAATTAATCAAACGATTATTATTATTAATTCTTCATTACTTTTAAGGATGTTCCAGCAAAAAGCAAGACCAAAGAGTTTTGTTTGAAAAAAATATATGTTAAGTTATGATATAAATAATGTAAAAAAATTATATATTGTTAAGGACAAGTGAGTAGATTTATTCAATATCATGCTAATTTCATAGTTTTGTAATAATAATTCTTTTTTCTTTTTGAAAAAACCTGCAAAATCGCGAATAAAATTCACACCCATACTTTTCGAAGTATGACTTGTATTTCCGGAGTGTTATTTCAAGAAATAAAATAGAACAAAAATTTCTCACAAGTGGAACATGTGATATATGTTCTTCTGTATAAAAGATAAGTAAATGGTACATTACACACTTAAATTTAATATCTTTCGAAATTTGTATCTGATTAAAAATTTGTATCCAAATTTACCAATTCTAAAACCACGTGAAAAATATGCTTCTAAAAAATGTAATAATGTTAAAATATTGTAATATTGATACAGAGTCCGAAAAGCTATTAAAATTAATTGTGTAATGTACTGCTACTTTATAAGTAAAAAATTATGTGTAAAATGTGGTCGATAAAATAGGAATCATTGTTGATGTCCGACATGCGGTTAAGATGCGAAATATAACCAATATTATTTACTGAACTGTGCAAAAAAGAATTTTCAAAAAAAACTATATTTAAAAACTATATTTTGTTTTCATCTGGTAAAAATAACACGAGAAGTCTCATTTTATATATCCAATATTCAAGTAAACATATTTATTAAAATAAAACTCTTATTCAATTAGATAAACGATATTAAATTATATTAACCCTAGATCATCCAAGTTTAAAACTCGGTAAACTTGTTTTCAAGATTCGAACATACCGACTTTATATTTATATTAAATAAATGTTTGTTTCGCATTTAACTGATTTAAAATCAGTACGTTACTATAAAACAGGTATATATAAATATAAAATTAAATAAATAAAAAATTAATTTAATTATAAATCTATGTTGATAATGTTGAATCAAAGAAGCGAGGTAGATTGCTCATAGCGCAGGTGACCTAGGTTTAAGGGGGCAGACCACTTTGAAATTTTCGAAAAATCTTTTTTTTTGCTTAAAATGTTCCTTATGGTGTGTCCTTTCATACAATATTCATCCAAATTGAAGGTACATTATACTTATATACAAAAAAACTGGAACGTAATCTTTAAACGCGTCTTACAACGCGTCTTTAAACACAAATTACAACGAATTTGAAATCCCTGCTCAGAATAGAATTTCGCGTAGAAATATGTATCGGTTTTGCGATAATAATCCAATTTTGAAAATTGGATTTGTGCTGCACGATTTTGTGCCGAATTTTTTGGTGAAAAAATGACACTTTTTTCCGAATGGCATCATTTTCTTAAAAATCAACTTCTTCCAATTTCCATACATATTTCTACGCGAAATATAACTAATAATAAGATTTTCAAAACTTTTTTGTTCCAGGATGACATGGACGAGGGGAAAACCCCCCACCAATTACCGTTGCACGGAGAGAGGACGTCGGCGCGACCGGGTGCATCGGCTATATTATTACACTTATCGGCATCAAAAAATTAGAAATTGAAGTCCAATTTATATACAATAAAATCAGTAAAAAGCATTTACATTCCGTGTGTGTTTTAATGTCGAAACCAAATTTTGAAAATTACCTTTTTATTTGACGTTCAAAGTGGTCTGCCCCCTTAATAATTTATTAATCCTATTCTTTGTTAATATGTTAATGGAATTAATATTATAAAAAAACATGTAACATTTTAAAATCACTTACAAAAAAAATTGTTAACTTACAAAACATTGGTTATCATTTAAATGGAATGGGGCTCCCGACTGAATATTCGTTAATAGAAAAGATTTCCTTTCCATTTTTCCTTTCACAGTCTTCGACTTATACCTGAAACAAAAAATATAATGCTAAAATTCAGATCACGAATTTAAGGATACATTTCATCAAAAGAATTGAATTTCATTCAACCGTGGAATTAATTCTACAAAATATTATAATGTATTACTTTTTTCTTATTTTTTCAATAATAAAATTCATAAACAATAATCGAAAAACCATTACAGCAAATCTTCATTACTTAAAGAAATATATAAAAAATGGTATTATTATATGGTATTATAGCCCAAACACAATAACAGGAATAACAGGGATAAGTTAAAAATAAGATAATCTTCTATCATTTATTATTGTACATTTACTGCCAATAATATTCTTCCACTTGTAAAAAATTCAGTTACTTTCATAATAAAACAAAATAAACTACTTCAATGAATTTTAATTAAAATACGTTCAAATTTCCCGTTTTTATTTTAAAGTTGATTTATTTCTGATGGCACTGACATAATCTCCCTTTCGGTACGTGTCAATTCCAACCAGTTCTACAAATAATTTCAGTCAAGTGTTTTCTTTTTAATTTACATTAATATTGTACTTCATTATCCCGTTTAATAAAAAGCATGATAATGCCTATAAATGGTAGAATATTTCCGTGCATAAAAATCCAATTTTAGTTGGAGAACAATTACGAAAATTATAATTAACTGACCCTTAATCGTACTTGCACTTCAAAAACGTTGTCAGTTTGACAGCCCATACTACTTAACAAAAATAAATAAAAAATAGATCCAACGATTCTTTCAAGATGAACGAATCGTTGAATCAATTTTTTATTTAATTTTGTTGAGTAGTATGGGCTGTCAAACTAACAATGTTTTTGAAGTTTAAAGTGATTGAAGAATCACCTTAATACCCTCAGCACAATTGAGGTATTCGCAAACAATAAGAATAACAGTAATAAACAAGGAATAACGAGAATAAGATCTATCCTTTATTATTGCATATGAACATACATAAAAATCTGTCACAGTCACGGTGAATATGTGAAACGTGTCACGAAAATATACAGAGGTGCACGAAATATAAGCACTGTATTGCTAAAAAATACTCGACATACGAAACATACGGATACGGAGCTGTGAGAGTCGAAACTTTATATTCTAAAATGAATTATAAAAATGTAATAAGATGAAAATATAGATATTAACATAAATTATTTTTTAATTTAACATAATAAACAAAGATATATTAATTAATTGCTAACTTGTACTACATAATAAAATATAAATGTATTATTTTCTAACTTCAAAGCAATATGTTCACCAAACCGTATAAATATATAATGTCTAATATAAAAAAAAGTAATATACATCAGCAAAAAATAAGACGATTGGTAATATTTAGCCAATAATTTTTATTAAATTTTAACAAGAAATAATCAATATATTTTCTAAGAATTATTATATAACAATTCAAAAAGCACACGCTAATGAGGTTGTTTCGAAGGAAAATACACTGGCGATAAAAAACATGCCATCTAAAATTATAAAATATCAGTGAAAAACAAATATGCAAAAAGTGTTTCGAGGCTGGAAGTTTTAATTTTTTAATTTTATAGACTAATTCTAGTTACTTCAATTTTTATAGACTTATTATATTTTGTTTAAAAATGTACAAAAATGCTATGATAAATTTAACGTAATGTAACTTGATTGAAAAAATTAGAGAAATAAAAAAAAATATTTTAAGGTGAAATGTCAATTGTGAACAATGTTTAAATACTGCAATTCCCGCTAAAATTATATTTTATAAATATCTTCGGTAATTGCTAATATGTTTCCACGAAAAGATGTCAGTTTATTCTTTATAATATAAATATTTTTATATAAGTATAAAATATTTCAAATAATTGTACAAACTGTTCGATCGGAAACTGTAAAAAACATTCAAATTATAATACGTTTTAGGAAATATGTGACATGGAATTTTACGTCTCAGAACCTACTAACGGTTCATACACAATTTAGAAATGTATCTTAAAAAATGAAAGAAAATTGTTAATGTTAAAACTGCCATAACCATACAAATTCTAAATAAAAAAACGTTTGTATTAAAAATGTATATAATTCAGAAAACATACAAATTCAAATTCACATTAAATATAAATTCTATATTCTTTCTACACTATCGATTAACAAATTTTAAGTTAAATTTAAACATTCTAAAAGTTCTAAATTCAAAATCTTGTAAATTTAAAGATAAAAAAGGAAAAGTTGAAAGGTAAAATATATAATAATAAAATTCTAAAAAAGTAAATATTTGTAATCGTAATTAAAAATTGCAATATATATAAATTTAAAATATTATGTGTTTCTGAATGTATCTCGACTCGCCTTAAATTTCAAACTTTATATTGTAATTTTAAAAATACCGCGATATTACTAAATGTTAATTGAAAAATACTTATCTTGTATAATTTCAGGTCTATGTATTTTTAGGTCAAATTATACGTATCTTGGTCATTTGAATGTTTTTCTTGGTATACTTTTACACGCAAATATTCTGTACACAAAAAATTCACTTGAAATCACGATTAAAGTAAATCAAGAATAAACGTTATAAGCATTTTAATGAATATATATTAGAAAATTAAAGTTTTGAAACACACAATAATATATCAAACATTATTTACAAATTTAATGCAATATGAAATTTTGGACAAATTAGTGTTTAAAATAAATACCTTATAGAATATAAAAGTCAAGAATACATTTATACATACAATATAATTATTCATAACTTATATAATGTAACATTAATGTAATTTAAGAAATTTGATTTATTATTAAAAGGTATGTAGAAGTAGTTGTTATTGCTGTATGAAAATAAAAAGAATGACGTTAATAAATTTGGACTAATTTATATTTTAGGTAAAAATTGTTTATTTAAAAATGAATATAATATAAATTAATTGGTAAGAGGAGTCTAATTAATTTATTTCATGACAATTTATAATATTAATTCTTGTTATTAAAAATAAAAGTGCCTTTTTGTTTTTAACATATCTAGAGATGTTTTAAATATAGCAATTAATGAATTGTTTAATTATTTAAACAAATAGTAGAATATGCATCAATTTTAGAGGGCCATCCATACTAAGTAGTCAAAATTTGTACATAAAATTTGTATTGTTCGAACATCTGCTTGTGCAATATTATTAAAATATATACATTCATATTTTTCAGGCATATGTAATTACATAATTATCTATTATAAATAATGTGCTACTATTATGGAAAGTCAAACAGTCTATTGGAATTGTACAATTTTGATACTCTACTAACGATGAATTAAAATATCACAACCTTTGTGTAAAATACTTAAAAAGTGATTTTTTTTTTTTATTAATTGTCTACAAGACGTTCATAAATAGTTAAAACAGTTGATTATTTAAACTGTACGACTCATACCATGAAAAATTTGTTCTTCGATTTTTATAAAAATTATGTTATAGTACTTAAAAAAAGAAACATTGATACAATATTTCAGATTTTTTAAATCGTTATTAAAGTTATATTAGTTATATTTATTAGAATAATAGCAAGTCAAATTAATGTACATGTTGTTTTAACAAATACGTGGAAAATAAATTTGAAAAAATAGATACTTAGAGAATGAGGCATTAACATAATAAAATCTGTCTAAATACCTCGAATTTTTTGCCTCTCTTCATCTTATACATATGGATGCAGGAAAAACTGATGCAATTCGTGATAAACACAATTAATAATCACACCCTCTTCTAACGTAATGCATAGAAATTTTAGGTTATGAGAGCGAGATAAAAGTTGAAACTAATTTTGTATGCGATGTATATGTGCTATAAAAACAAATAATTGACATAAATCTGCGTTACACTGAATTTATAAAAAAAAACACAATTTTGGCGAACTTACAAGATATCTTTAATTTGTACACCATGCTAATAGAGACTTTACGATCCAAGAGTTTGACCACATTCGCCACGTGCAAGCCGCCAAATTCGGACGAAACCGGAAGTGACTGATTAATATTAAAAAAATGTTTTCTATTACTAGAAAAAGTTATAAAACTAAAAAATAAAATAAATGTAAAATAAAATTATTTTTAATATGTCAATAAATTATAAGTAAGAAGCTTATAAATAATTTATAATAAGTAATAAGCAGTAAAATTTATATAAGAATATTGACAATATATTTTTTACATATGTATATTGAATTAATAAGAAATTAATATTGCTTACCCACACACTGAAAAAAAGAAATTGTAAGAACTAAAAACAGTCTAATTGGTTGAGAACTTGAATAGTACTTTCTTATTGCTAAATAAAGGTCGCGTTCTGAAATGTACTGCGATCAGTACGGAAATTTGGTTCCTGATTGAATCAAATGTAGTATATTCCAACCTTTTGGTAAAATAAGGTTAGTAATCGAGTACTGCAATTACTTCGTTTCGGGAGGTAAGGCACATGCAGTATGCAATTACTAACCTAATCTTAATAAAAGACTAGAAAGAACTATCTTTGAACCAATTAGGAAACGAATTTCGTACTGCTTCGCAGTAAATTTCGGAACGCGGCCAAAATATATTAAGAGGATGTCAAAGTGACTCATGTAAACTGCCTTAAAGAATTAGTGTCTTTTCAGTTTATAACAATATTATAATTTAATTTTTGTTTTAGCGACCAGAGCGCTCTTCACAATTAATGGGAGAATGTTATTGTATATAAGAATATAATTTTATTGCAGGTATATTAATGAAAAGTGCTAACGAATTTTTTAATGTTAAAAAATTAAATAAATGACACTAATTCTTTAAGGTAGTTTACATGAGTCACTTTGACATCCTCTTAATGTACTGTGTTTAATTATTGAAATTACAATGCTGACCTTACCAAGGACCTTACACTCGAAACAGAGGCAAGCGACACCCTAGATTTCTGAACGTTTCTGTAATATAATTTAAATATGATTATGTTGACAAGCCAGGGGCCCTATTCAGAGATTGAAAAAAAAGCTGTGAATGTACAAACTGGCAACATCGCATAGAATATGTGGTCGACTTACCTCTCTATAAGTAATGTATGGTTGACAATTGTAAATAATTTAAGTTAAATAATCAAACATTAAATTTCAATTGATACGTTTGAAAAGTTTGTTTATTAAATTGTAATGGATAATTTAATAAACATGGCTGTCGTGTTTGATGTTTTCAATGAACAAAACATTGAACGACGTATCGGTATACGCGAAAACGCGTTCAATTTAAACGAAACAGAATTCAAAAACATGTTTCGACTAACAAAAAATTTGGTGTTAAATTTTGTACATATTGTGGAACCTTATATGAGGAATGATTATCCACTGGCATTAGATTTGCAAACGAAGGTAAAATTGTAAAAAATGTTAGTGAAAATAAAATCGTATATTGTTTATATTTTATTTTTATACAGAGGATAGACATTTATAAATGTATCATCTCGATGGTATTTAATTTATAAAAAGTTTTCTATATATTCTTATTTGTATTGCACCTTGAATGTTAAAAAATATTGTTTTTTAATATTTCAAACACCTTAATAAATTAGGTGAATCAATTTTACAGACATATTAACTAATAAGATTATCGTGATAAATTTTATGGATATATACATAAATTATACAAAGTACATATTTTTTTACGAATAAAGAAAATATTAATTTTTTGTATATCTTAAGAAATAATAATTTTAAAAAAATACTATGTATCTAATTATAATTTACTATATATAATTACTTCAAAAATCAATCTTCATTTTTTCATGAAATAATTGATAAATTAAAAAATTAATAATTATATATTCCAATAACAAATTACAATGACTGATTCCAAAAGTCATGATACGAAGGATTAACCACACAATGAATGTTCCGAGTCAAGAAAAGGTTATGAATTGGAATCTTTTGTTAGTTTCAATTTAGTGTGGAACGGGTTGAAGTGAAAACATGTTTTTTCCTTCATATTTATTGTCTATTTGTTAATTATACAACAGTTGGAAACCTCATTCAAACGGCTCATTTATTAACACTATTTCTACCACGATTAAGGTGTCAAAAGACACCTCATGGTAGAAATAAGTATACCATATGCACATTTTTAGATCTAGGATGAGCTGGAGGAAAATGATATCGCTGAATTAATTTAACTATTGTATGAAAAGTCAAAAAATTAATTGTGGAGAAATGATTCAACTTAGAGAATAATTTTAAGTTAAAATTTGAAAGGTGTCTTTTGACACCTCTTAGTATAAATAGTGTTAATTGATTGAATTTAAATTTGAAAATTAGTTCTTATGTTCTTAAGATTTAAGCTTTAAGAATAAGTAATAAAAGATGTATTTTTTTGTAAACAAGTAATGTTTGCCCACTATTCTCAAGCTGTACATTTGTTTACAAACAGTTTAAAATAATTATAGATAAACAATATTCAGTTTTGTTTTATTTGTATGCCAAATTTTATGCACAAATATAATAGATACAATTTTGACTAAATACATAAGTAAAAATAACAAAATAATCATATGAAGTTTTTCTTTAGTTATTATTTTAAATGTAATATAATTTTCATGGCAAATAATGTTTAATGACTAATAATATTTTTTAAGGTTTTAATAGCTTTGCGTTTCTTTGCAAGTGGTTCATATCAAATGGATATTGGTCGTAATAAATATTTGTCAGTCAGTCAAGCTACCGTTTCACGGTGTCTCCATGATGTATTACACGCAGTTAACAGGCATGAAGTTATGAACGATTGGGTACAAATGCCACAAACACATCAAGAGTTGTGTTCTTTACGTAAAAGGTATAGACTATTCCCATACTTTTAAATGCAATTGTCACAACATCTTCCAAGCAAAGTTTTTAGTTGAGAATCTAATGATTTCTTAGAAAAGAATGTTATATATAGACATACATGCACAATTCATACGCTATACTCATATGGCATTTAAATCGCCTGAACTGATTTTTACAGATATTAGTTCGTTTCTTACCAACTTGCATACAAACATTTTATGTACTTGATACACATTTCAGAAATTACTGGCAGTGTTCCGGCTGTGATATCCATGATTATGTATAGTTAAATAAATAATAAAATACAAAAATACAATAATGAAATGTATCATGTAATATCGTGTAAAATTGATGTGTTTCTTTTATGGTTTTTCTTTTATATTGAATTTCCATGGAGTAATTCTCCTTATTAAAATTCCTTACAAAACTTTCATGTGTACATTCCATCTGGAATGTTTATAAAAATTCTTTCAGTAAGGATTAATAAATCATTAATGGCATACATACGTTCTCTTAATCCAGTGTAAAGTATGTATCAAATCCTTCACCTACGAATATATGCTACGAATGTTATGTAAATATTATACAAAGTGAATATGTTATCCGAGTGTGGAATTAGATGTACATACAATGTATGTAAATTGTATATATAAATGCTGGTTATCAAGGGGGATTCATTGCATCCTTTTCCACAGACATCAGATGGATTAAAAATAAATATTTCTAGTTTCATAGATAAATATGGTATCCCAGCAGTGGGATGCGTCGACTGTACACATGTTTCAATTGTTGCTCCATACACTGATGATGAAATATACCCGGAATATGTATACGTTAATCGTAAAGGTTACCATTCTATAAATGTACAGTTGGTAAGTTTTTATCTTAATTTTTATTATTTTATCGGTAAATACACTCTTGGAGAAAGTTCAACATTCACCTTAATTGCCCACCAATGTTTGGAAAGTTATGAACGAATAATAATATAGAAATCTAATTTAATACGTTTTTTTGGAAAAACTACATGGAAACATCTTATGGTAATACCATATGGAATTTTTATATGGAAATGCAATATAATTGTTTAAAATAGAAAATCGGCTAATTTTCAAAATAGAATATCCTAATATTTAACGTTGAATTTCTATATAAAATTGACGTACAATTCTTTTGAATAGGGTTATTATTTGTGCATTTATTTCGGAAGCTCTGTGTATTTCTTTTATATTGTATTCCCATGGAGCAATTCTCCTTATTAAAATTCCTTATAGAACTTTCATGTGTAAATTCTATCTGGAATTAACATAAGAATGTTGTCAGTAAGGATTAATAAATCATTAATTACATGTTTTCTTAATTCAGTGTAAAGGCTGAATCCCTGAATCCCTCTCTTACGGATATATGCTACAAATGTTATGTCAGTCTAACCATCGTTTCGTTTGTTACAGATATGTGATACTAATTTAAATATAATGAATGTTAATTCTAAGTTCCCTGGCAGCGTACATGATGCCCATATATGGAGAATGTCCAATGTAAGTACCATTTTGCAAAATATTTATAACCAATGGCCAAACCACGATTTTCATTTGTTAGGTAATGTCATAAACAAACATTGTAAATTTCTCATTTTAGATATAAATAATCACATATGTACACTGAGAATTGTAAAGAAATACTTTGGAATATAGTATTATTTGAAGTTGCCTTTAGATCACAATTTGTGTGACAACGTATAAGATTTCTTTATAATAATATGTCGTAGATGATACTGGATACCCGCTAAGACCCTGGTTAATGACACACGTACTACAAACCGCTGAAAATACTCCTGAAGAATTATATAATGATGTTTTTAAAGCAGCACGTTCGATAATTGAACGATGCAATGGTCTTCTTAAAACGAGATTTCGGTGCTTGCTCAAACACAGGGTGTTGCATTATACACCAACGACCGCTTCACAAATCATAAATACGTATGTACTGCTACACAATATGTGTATAAGGAATAACGTAGCTCTTAATGACAATGAAGCTGTTGGAAATCCTGGAGAACAAGGTTATGTAGTTATCGAAGGAAACTACCAAAACGACGACGTTGTGTATGGACGAGAGATTCGCCAACATTTAATACAAAGATACTCCGCATGAAATTTTGTTTATAACAGTTTTAACATTATACGTTCACAATTGTCATTATTTACAATAAAAATAATATATCTTCAATTAGATGTATTGTTATCATTTTTATACTTTTTGAAAATTGCTTCTGAATTAAACATGTAATGTCATACATAAAACAATTATACAATAAAATACACTCTGAAATCAAAACGAACTTTATTTAAAATAATTACATTTATTTATAATATTGAAATTCTTTTTTCATTACCTTACAAACAGTTAACAATATATTATATCACATATTTGGATTGAATCAATCTGTCATTTTTTATTACCTACGCTAAACTTAGATAAATTAATTTATATTGCTAGCATTTCAAAAAGTTTACAAAACGAAATAAAATTTGTTCAAAGGACAAACATAATTAATAATTGTCTATGTGTTTGATAACTCAAAATTTAACGTATTTTTGAAATGCTGTTTTACATTTTAAATATGAGTTGCATGTGCATTACTTATTTCGATTAATTGACAAATGTCTAATAGCGCAAAATATTACCAGAACATTTTGAGAATATTAGTCTATATCTGTCTTCCTCCTGAGAATATTTGAAAATATATTAAGATATATATCTTGTATATCCCAGGAATGACATAATGTCCGAGTTAAAAATGTTCATATTATATTCTAAAAATTATCTGGTAAATAACAGAAATATTTTTAAAAATGTCTGAAATATTTTGTACACTTGCAAATTTAAAACAAAATCATTACTTCTTTAATACAAAATTAAATAAAAATATACTAACAAAATCAATACAATTTACAAGTGTAAAAAATATTTCAAAAATTTATTTTCACAGATTTCTGGTATATCCCAGAAATATTACATTAACATTTTTTGCTTGGACATTCCTGTCATATACCACAAATATTTTAAAATACTTTAAAATATTATCAGGCAGAAGATTCAGATATAAAATAATATTCTCAGAATGTTCTGAGAATATTTTGTGCTATTATAGATAGTACTAATCCGAAAGAAAAAATATTACATAGCTTATCGATTTAACGTGTTTCTTGTTGTATACATTTAATTTAATGAGTTAAAATATCTCCCAGATAGTTTAAATTATTTAGTACCAATTTATATTAGGTATTATAAAAAAACGTCTCAGTAAACTTATAGTAATACACTAGCAGTTTTATCACATGGTTTTCTAAACCAATCTAAATATGGAAATAAAAAAATAGATAATTTCTTTTAATTATGATATCAGTCTTATAACGTATTTGGAAAATAAAGAAATGCATATCACGGAACTAAAAAAAAAACAAAACTAAATATTTGAAGATACAGTATCACAGGTAAGGTATTCTTTGCATTCTGTGCATTTATGACACACATTTTCAATTGCGCTTGCAATTCTATTTTGTGCATGTATATTTTGCTCCAGTAAGAATATCTTCCTGTCGTAATAAGACTTCTTCAGATCGTACATTTTTTTTAAAATAAATGCTATTTTTGATCCCGGACTATTCTTGTTGTAGTTCTCGTTGTTTTCTTTGTTATTACTGTTGTCTTTCTCCTTGTTTGTACGTCCTATGTTTTTGTTAGACCTTCCCGACATGGACTTTTCTGTATCTGTCTTCTTCATCGATGTTACACGAACGTTACTCCCGGTGTTGTGCGAAGCGATTTAAGTTGAGGGTTTAATAATGCCACCGTTAACATCTCCAAGCATATCCTATGAACAATTATTTTAAACAACTAAGTGATATTATATATTCTCAATTTTTCAACAGCTTTTTGTACTTGTAGGATAAAGAAATCTCTGTAAAAATTACTGATTAAATTGCACAGAAAAATTAAAAAAAAACACAAGTCATTATACTGGAAACTATTTCAATGTGAATAAATACTGAATACAATATAATGCGAGAAAATGGATTGCAGTATATTTTTCTAATATATTTAAATACAAAAATATGTTGGTTATGATTGAATGCGCCACAATGCATTTATGTAATCATTTAATAAAAGTATATACATTTCAATGGTGAAACGTCTTTCATTTATAAAGTACATTTTCACCGGAAAGTTAATGAAAAATTATACATATTCATTGCGTAGTCGTAGAAAAAATCTTTGTAGTAATATTCCACTGGCAAAACAGTGCTCGATTAAACATTAATCTTGTTTATTACAAAAAAATTCATCGAACAGAAATCTTTAAATTTCTTTAAATTTAAAGAAATTTAAAGATTTCTTTAAATATAAAATTTAAAGAAATTTCTTAAAATTATAAAATAATAATTTAAATATAAAATAATTTAAATTAACTATTTCCAATTACCAACGACAATACAAGGACCGTATTCTTAAGTAGCATTAAATCAGGATGAAAAGATTTCAAAAACTATCTAAACGCTCCCTAATGTAATTCATACAGAAGAGTGTTCAGATATTTTTTGAAATCATTTCATCATGATTTAATCTACCTCAGAATACGACCCCAAATGCTTCACTAAGCTCTAGACATTAATTTCCTGGCGCTATCTCAGATGTCACCACTATCAAGAAATAGAAAGAAATTGAATGTGATAATAAATGCTTTTGTCAAATTTCTGATTATAAGAAAATGAATTACAATTTTACTATATTAATTTTATCTATTACTTTTTATTAATTCATTTTTACAGGGTTATTAATATTTAAAATATTTAAAGACGAATATTTGGCATGCTAATTCCTCACTCGTTCGTATTGGTTGTTACAGGTTTCGTTTAAATTAAATCCAATTAGTTATTTTTTACTGGTATAACATTATAAGACAGAAGTTTTTTAAATGTATTCAAAGTATATACAAAAATCAGTCACAAGTGCAAATCGAAATCAATGAAAAGCATAAATGAAAAGACTCAAATAATAAAAAAATATACCACTGATTAATAAGAGGGAATTTGGTTTCGTTTAAAAAAATTTGTACCATTAATTAAGAAAGAAAGAGTTCAGTATCGGTATAGAATTTTGCTAACTAAGAGGGGAATTGTGTTTCGCTATAAAAAAGCTTTAACTACAAACTAGCAAAAAGGAACACGATTTGTCTTTCAGAGGCCATATCAATAAATAACAAAAGAGATTTTGGTGTCATTATACAATTTGACTAATTAAGTAATTCGGTTTCGCTTTTGAAAAGTATAGTACTAAAAATAATCCCAAACTGGAACGCTGTATTGCTTTCAAAATCTATATCAATAACATTACAGAACTCGATTTAGTTTCGAATTACAGATTTCGATTTAGTTTAGTGTACTTTCATTTTTTGACACAACTTTTGAAACAACTTTTCATAATAATATAACGAACAAATGTATGCATAAATTATAATACATTTGTAGAATTGTCTATATTTTGTACAATTATTCTAAATTTAAAAAGTCAAAACTTGTTGAAAACTTGCAAAACTGTTTCTGAAATCTTTTTCATGTGTAAAGAAATATTTTGCCATGTTACATTAGTTTTCATAATTTCTTATTTTTAAGATAGTGTTGCGATTGCGGTTTCACGCGGTTGTGGAAGACAACAATCGCAACAATTTGTGTCAGTTCGGAAGGGATGTTTAAATGAAATGGATCCTTTTTGTGGATTGTGAATGTTTTATTGGAACTTATAAAACCGGGTAGAATATTTAAATCAGAAATATAAAAAGTGAGGAAGAGAGCTTGCTTTATCTGTAGGATACTTATGGTGCGCGGTATTGGATAAAAGGAAAGACCCGTAGAGTACCGAGTCGCGAGTAAAATGCGCGAAATGATATTAACTGACAAGTAATGACGAGTGCATAATGACGCCACTTTAGTGTTCCTCAATCAATTTATAATGTTTTGATATTGAGTGATTTTGGTGGGGACCGCGGGGCACTGGTGCGGGCGTCTTTCCCACAGTTTTGAATGTGCAAGCTCAGAGTTCTCATTAAGACAAAGTAAACGGCATGGTTTTGCTGATGGTTTATCCAGTGTGGAACCAGTATGTTGAGATGGGGATGATGTTACGGACGTAACAATAGTATGAAAAAAAACAAACTTGTAATTCAAAATATTATGTCAAATATGTCGAAAAATATCGGTCCCGTAAAAGTATTTTTACAGAGCTTTTGTGTTTAATTTATCATCTTGAATACGTAAGTAAAGGGAGTCATTACTGTATTTAAACACCTTGTAAATTATACTTTAAAGAAGACTGAATTAAATTCGATGAAATTCACTTCCCGCAAAAAACTGGTTTTAAGTTATTCCAAGAAAATGTCTCCAATGAAAACAAACTAATTCGATTAAACTAAATAAAGTTTTTCAGATATCATTTAGCCTTTATAGATAATGCATAAACGGAAAGAAAATTACATTTATAAAATATAATAAAGCTAACTTAAAATAAAATGTGGGAACGTTGTCTTTTCATAAGTTCACATTATATAATTAGCATTTACAAGTTAATGTTAAAACTTGTTTCGCTACAAGTTAATGTTAAAAATTTGTTACCCTATTAGCACATGACATTGACGATATCATGTGGTATGGATAACCACAGAATATCTGTACGATATTAATTATAAGTTTCCTCTCCAACATAAATAATTAATACCATATGTACGGATGATATCTTCGATATCGTATGCTAGTTGGGTAGTTTAGGTTTCCCTTATTTTTAGGTTCAGTTTCACTTAATTTTAAATTTGAATATTCCCACCAAAATTTATTTTTCTTAAATATGTAAATATTAATTTTTCCCTGAAACATTATTCATTCCATTATTACTCTTATTTGAAAGATTGCAGAAAATTGTTGAAGTATAATAATTTTATTTTTATAATGAGCGTCTACGTGAGTTTTATTTAAATTATTTTGTGTTAAAAAATTGGAATAAAAACATGTAATCAGGCTTAAAAAAAAAAGAATTAAATTACTTAAAAAATTGAATACAATTTTTTTAATGCCCTACAACAAAATATAAATTCATATGAATATTATAGGAATTATATACCATTCGATTTGGTAGAAATAACAAAATTTGAACTTCAGCAGCTCTTTATGTTTTACCAAAAATAATCTATTCAAAAGTAAATATCGAACCGTCTAAATAAGAAAATAAATGTTTTGTTTAATTGAATGTGCAACATCTAAATCTGTGGTTCAGCTTTCAAAAAGAGTGGCTTAACAAATGGAACCAAAATGTTATTAATTCATGTTTATAAAAATTATACCTAGTCTTTGTCAATAGATTTATATTGTTCATCCTCATTGTGCTCCTCATAAAATTCTTCTGTTTCATTCTCGTAATCACATTTATCTTGTTTATATTCATTATCAATTTCGTATTGTTGGTCCTCTGTACAGACATCTACTTGATATTTTTTTAATTCTTGGCTTGCAGTACCAAATTCGTGAATTTTCTCATCACCAATGATAGTTGCATCACTGACAATTGACATAAGTTGTTCCTCTATAGATGCCAACATTGTTTCTGTTGCTGGACCACCACCCGTTTGAAGACGAGATTTGTATATTATGGAATATTTTTTCTTTGTGAGGTACTTCCATTCTTGAAAAAACTGAAAACAAAAGTTATATTAAAAAAATTGTATTCAAATATTTATATGTTTCTGTAACATATAATCCTCTCAATCAATCTTTATTTGTGTTGAATGGAAATATTATTTTACGTTTTTATTCACTTTAAATTTAAAAAGTATGCATTATTTACAATATAAAATAGTTATAAAATTGTCAAGTTATTTCCCTTGAAATGGAATATATTTTTTAATAATTAATAATTTAATGAATCTTTTACATAACTTTTTTTTTCATAATGTACAATATATCGACCTGTAAACTGGCGTAGCCAAATGAGTATAATGCAATCAAAGTACATTTTAATTTATTGCTAATTAATTCAAAATTTACGTTTCGTCTTTTTCTATTTTTCAGGTTATGTTGTTGGGTATCTATTTTTAAGTATCACTTTGTATATTATAAATCATATGAAATTCGGAATTAAATATTGAATATTACTTACTTTTTTCCATTGTGCGTTAGATTTCATCGGTCCATCATCGTCTGTATTTAATGCTTGGGCGATTTTAGCCCACATATTTTTCGCGTCTTCCTTGGTGAAAGTTGAAGAAAATTTACCTTTCACCAAATTTGTGTTACCTTCTAAAACTTGTAACAAACACTTTTTGGTTGAAAGTTACATTTCGCCTTTTTCCATTTGTTTGCCTTTTTCAATTTTAATAATTTAAATAATTTTCACTATTCCTACTCTTCACAAGTTTCAGAAGAAATCAAGTTACACATAGAGAGGAAACTCGACCATATATTCTATGCGATGTTGCCAGTTTGTACATTTCACAGAAAATCATTTCACAGCTTTTTTTTCAATCTCTTGCGCAGCTAATTGTGACCAACATTAGCAGCGCCCTCTGAATTGGGTGAAGCAGAAATCGTAAACTAAAATGACTTGGAACGAAATTTGAAATTAATAAAAATGATTTTCATTATTTAAATAAAAAAAATAATTTGTTTAATTAACTAAACTAAATATTTTTAAATCGTTAGTTTGATATGTATAGTTTATAAATAGTCATGTATTGACTAAGTATCATATAGTTTACATGTCAAATGTCATCATTTTACGATGTACCCAACTTAATCTCAAGACAGTTAGTTCCAGATTTCCGGTTCACCCAATTTAGATGGCACCACTATCGTTGGAACACTTTCACCCATAAGAGTTTATAGGCCCTGCTGCGCAGCCCTGCATGATCATATGTGCACTAGTTCTACGAGTTACGGGTTTTGTTAATATTTTTCGCAAATAGGAAATCAATTTATACGGATTTTAGTACATTACAAATAAATATTGCGTTGATCAACGCTTATTGCATTCAAGGTAATGTACTTGGTATATAATTATTGCGAAAATGTTTTATAAACAACTGTCTACATGAGTATCGGACACAATTTAATAACACAACCTATAATTTTTGTCAACGTTTTATTTAAATGCTTGTGAATAATAAGAATGTTAGCGTTTTGTTTTAACAGGAAATTTAGTTTCAATCAATTTAATTTTTTACATTTACCAAAACATTGGCTTCTACAACCTGATTTCGATTCTGGGAACCTCGCATTCTTTTTACATCTTACTCCCACACAATCGTCCATTTGTCGTTTCTCGTACCCATTCTACAAATTAATATATTTTTTTTTGTTTACTACAATTTTACCATAATTTTAAATTCCCACAATTACAATGCCGTAATATCGTTCTAGGTCACAATTCGAGAGACAAAGGGACTTCCGCAAGTTGTTAGTTGCGCCGATCACTCCCAATCCTTACAATCATTCTCTTCTCATTTTTATCCCATCTTTTTTATCATCTTTCTCATCCATTTGTACCCTCTACCATCCTCATGTAAACCTCCCTTATACTTCCCCTCCATTCTACCGCAAACATGCACTCTTACACCTAATGTCCCATGCTTTCCACTTCCTCCTCGCACAGTCTACCCATTCTTTTACTCTCTATCTCCCAATATATATGTCCCTTTGTTAAACTACCACATCTCATTCTTCCTATTAGCTTTCTCTCCTTTCTGTCCTACCTACTTGTAGAAATTTTGTTTAAAATATTCTAAAATAATTTCCCAAAATTACTTTACACAACAAATTTAAGAGTTGCAGGTTTAAGTAAGGGTTGAAATAATTTTAATCAGATTTACAAAATTGTGATTTAAATAAAAAAAGAAAGAATGTTTGAATCAATTTTGAAATTTGAATTTTTTTTACAATATCTTATTATTTAAATTTCTATAAATGATTCTAAAGAGATTCCATTTACTTTTCTTATGATAGCATCTTTGTTTATCTTTCAAATATGGGAGTGTATATTCTAATGGACCATTTCCATAACATTTTTATGAAGTGTCCATAAGTTGTATTTAATTAATGATTCTATAATTAAATGTTTTTTTATAATTGATTAAAAGTCAGATATCAACAACATGATATGGACATAAATTATGTGGCATAAAGAAATGTGGAATATCAAGACATTCAGTATTGCTTTGTTTACAATTGTTTATACAAATATGCTAATGTTATCTTTAAATGGTAAACATTAAATATGGTAAGGTAACACACATTGATACCAATATGTACAATATTTTAGGGTTCTGTTCTCCTTCATTTTCAGTGGCATCTAAATTTACTTGATTTATTTACATATAATTACGAAGTTTACAAGTAAACTTCATCACTTTGATGGTTGAATTATGCAATGAAAATCATATAGATGATTGCTGTGTACTGATAAAGTCATAATATCATAATTAATTTTAATGAGACCTTTTTTGTAGAAAAATGTTAGATTGAAATTATTTTTTTTACGAAATTTTGATGTTCCATAATTATTGTTCAGTATTTCTGCAAAATTGTCAGATATATTCCAAATAAAAAATGAGAAATTAACTTTAAATTAATAAATTAATTAATTCAAATAATTAATTTATTTTATAATGTGCCTGGTTAACAATATAAATATTTGAAAAATAACACTGCTTCACATTTCTGTCAAAAGAAAATTATGCTTTGAAAAAATACAGCTTTTAATCGACAACGTTCCATAACTATTAAAAAGTAAAATCATAATTTTATTTTAGATGTTTTTTAAAAATTAGTTTGAACAACATGTAAACCTTCAGTGGTGATCATTTTGCTTAGAGCTACTAGTATTTGAATTTAAAATTATTGCATCTTTTAACTGGATTTCGATATGAAAGAGTTTTGTGTAAACCTAAAACAAAAAATTTGTTAAAAAATAAGATAATAAAGCATTTATAATCCTATGGAGAACAAATTTAATAAACATCAATAATACTGTTTGAGTTAATTTTGTAGCAAAAATAAAATATATAATGTGTTTTACTAAATATATGGCTCTTAAAACTAAATATTAAATACTGATTTAGTAATTGAAATATTTACACTAAATAAGTATTTGTAATTAATTATTTATGAAATAGAAGCTAGGATCAAAACTGGAATGAAACTGAAACATAACTTAATGATAAATTACGTTTTCAATTCTGGTCCAGATCTGTTCCGGCATGTTTCAGTCCTTGACTAAACAAGTATTTACTTAGGCATTTCTAACCTGCAACAGGTTCTTATTCAAGAAATAAAATTAATAACAAATAAATAATAAAAAATGTATGTAAAAAAAGTTTATATTCGATGTTCGTTTAAAAAATACAATATAAAAACTCTATTTTTGTATTACATAATTTTTAAAATTATTACATTGACATGATTACGTTATATGAATAATGAATTTATGAACAATTCATAATGTAACTATGTTTTAAAAATGTGGCACAAAGGGTCAGAACATTAACATAAATTTGGTTTAATTTATCAAGCATCTGTTTTTGACCATTTAAAAAGAATGTAAAAGTTTATAAACTTTATAGTTTGTGTTAAAATTGTACCTAAAGTTATTGTCATAAAATACATAATTTCTTACACATGTCTTTAATTACCTGTAATTTAATAAAAATAGAGTTATATTAAATATTAAACAAGAATAGACCTTTTAAATTGAATTGAATTTTGATTTTCGATAAGATATATTAGAAAAAATTAAATATGAATTTGGGATTAAAAAATTCTATTTTCAAGAATAAAATGGACAAATTTATCACTGCTTTAACATTTCCAGTTTTCTTAAATAATTTACCTTTTCATTGGACAAAGTTCAAAATGAATAAGTTTCTTAAGTTTGATTTTATTTTCTCAGATCAAACTGAAAAAAATGAAATTTAAAAATCGTCAACTTCTTCGGTAACTCATTATATATTTTGAAAAATCATCAAAATTATCATTTAAAGTTGTAACAATTACAAAGAAAGTAACAATGTATATTATGTTTTCCATAATTTATGACATTAAGTAGTAATTATAGGAAGCTTTTAAAGTATATTCCATATTTTAGAAGTATTAATATCAAAATTCTTAATTATTTAAATATTATTTTTCTCTGTATAAATTAAATGGTATAAAGGAAACATAATTTAATAAATGTATAATATAATAAGAAACTATTAAGGGGGAATACCACCTTGGGCAGCAAAAAAATGCTAATTTTCATGAATTTTTTTGAGGTTTAATTAATTGAAATGAACTGCGGTTTTAGTGGTTTATTACATATATATTGAACTTCAAGCTGTATAATTTTCAAAGCTTTTTATCAGATAGAACAAAAGATAGAGGGCGTCAAAGTTTGGTGAATCGCAGAATATTTCTAACATTAGAATATGCTTAACTGTGCTGGCACAACATTGTTTTTGTATAAGCAGAACAGCTCACCAACATTATTAATAAATAAATTCTTGTAATGCACATCAGTTTTCTAAAATGAAATTATATCGACACATATACGTACCCCAACAGAACATATACCGATCAGGACAGAAAATCTTCGAAAATTATCTGTAGATTCTCCGAAGTATCTACCGTAATTCTACGTCTCTCAAATATCTCCCAAAAATCTGCGATGATTCTCCGTCTACGTGCTGTACGGGTAGTCAGACACAGATATGGGTTTCTTTTCACAAATGAATTTTTATTAGATGGAAAGAAAGAATTATTTCACTTTATACGAAGATTATTGTATGCTTTTTATGCACCTTGTGAAGATTTATTAACTGTTTTATTTAGCTATGCTAAATTTTAATTAATATAATTAAAATTTTTCTTTTAATTTCTTTTTTCAGATGAACATCGATCAAAAAATAACTAATGCAATTGATATCAAAGCAGCCACTAGTCAAACCAATTCCAAACAATCTATTGATGAAGATATAAAAGAAGATTGGTATACCAGCGACGAATTTGCAGGATTGTACAAACAAAATTGCGACCCTTCGATCTTGAAAGAAATGCTTATTTCTGAAGAAAGTAGATATGTTTCCGCTTATGCAGCCGTTATTTATCTTAGAGCCGTAACTCCGGATAACAGCGTCCAAATCTCCTAGTATTTCAAATTTCATAATTTTTGTACATTTATCAATCATTTTTATGGTAACTACTACACAAATTACTTAAAACAATTTTGTAAAATCATAAATAAATTAAATTCACTTCAATTGCAAAAGTATTATCTCTTGAAATGTAGAAGAAATTACATTTTTCCAAAACATATACAGAACTCTAAAAATATTATACACAACATACGAATAAAAAAAAAAACAAAAAAATATCACACGATTAAACACGCAACACAACATACTAATGAAAAGAATTCAAAACATCGAAATAGACGAAATATGTAACGAAATAGAACAATCAAAAATTTATATATATGAATCTTGGAAACTTTATATACAACAACTTTAAAGTAGATCTAAAGAAGGAAGGAAGGAAGTAAATTTTTGTTTAACTTGGCACACATATAGGTTATAAAAAGAAACGTTAAAAAATCTTACAAGGCCTAAAGTGAGTGCATTTCAAATACATAGAGAAAATTTGTTCGTATCTCCAAAAATACAAAGTTCTATCGAAATTTATGACCCTTTATTTAAAAAACTAACTTCCAAAACTTTCCTGACATTCTAAAAAACAGATGTGTGTCAATAAACTACGACAAGACGAAGAACAACATCCCGAACGAACATCGGAAACCCCTTGTTGATGACAACAACCCTAAAAGAATTTACTAACAAAATACTCCCGAAGAAAAAGCAGATAAATTTAATTTTACATCAAATATAATAAAATAGAAAAATATAAATCTTTAATAAATAAATTTAACAGAAAATAAAAATATGATATCATTTTGCAAATACAATAATAGAAAACTATTAATCTTTGATCTGTAAATTTAGCAGGAAATAGAAAATATTTACAACAGGAATATTAAATCTTTAATAAATAAAATAAATTGAAAATATAATAATAGAACTAAACACGACGAATTTCAAAGGAGAAACGTAAAAACAATACAAATTTGGGGAGAAAAACAACGGGAAAAATTTACAGAGAAAGAAAAGGAAATAATATCGAAGAGAGAAGATGGAATAGAGAGCTGGGAAGAAATGAAAGAGATCATTGGTGAAATGATATATAAAAAGAAAATAGTTGAGAGGGAAAACAAAGATAGCTGGTGGGATGAAGAATGTGAGAGCAATAAACGAGAATGGAGATTAATTAGAAATAAGAAAGAAAGAAATAGACAGGTATGGAAGGAAATGAGGAAAAAGTATAGGGATTTAATCGAGAGGAAAAAGAAATTATATGAAGAAAAAGAGAGGAACAAACTAGAAGAATTGAAAAATGAAAGAGATGCGTGGGAATATATAACAGCGTGGGAGTGTTAACAGAAAAGTTTGAAATTGGGGAATGGAAAAGTTATTTTCAACATTATTTTGGAGGTACGGATAACTGTGAAGAAAATGAGATAGTACTGACAGAAAAGGAGAATGAAATAATGGAGAAAAATGTACTAACAGATGAAGAAATAAAGAACTATTCGAGGAAAATTAAAAAGAATAAAGCAAAAGGAGTAGATGGAATCAAAAATGAAGTATGGTTTTATGGGAAAAAGAAGATAAGAGAAAAATTAAAAAAGGGTTTGAAAGATATTTGGGTGGGGAAATTTATGCCAGAAGAATGGAAAGAAGGAGTGATGATGCCTATATATAAAAAAGGAGATAGTGAGGACATTAATAATTATAGGGGCATAACAATAGCTTGTACAAGCTATAGAATATATGCAGGAATATTAAATGAAAGAATTGTAGAAAATATTGAAAATAAAGGAGGATAAGAAGATGTCCAAAATGGATTTAGGAAAAAAAGAGGTTGTATAGATAACATTTACGTGCTGAAAAGTAAAGGTGAGAAGATATTTGTACTATTTCTGGATCTCAAAGCAGCGTTCGACAAGCTAAATAGAAATATACTGTGGGAATGCATGGAAAACATAGGGGTGGAAAAAGATTTGATAGTTAGGATGAAAAGGCTTTATAGGGAAACAAAATGTAAAATTAAAGTGGGAAATGAAATATCGGAGGAGTTTTGGATAAAGGATGGAGTTAAACAAGGATGTCCAGCAAGTCCCACCTTATTCAATATATATTTGGCAGATTTGGAAGGCTGGATGAGAAAAAGGCAAGATGGAGGAATAGTAATAGGGGGAAAGAAAATATGGACATTGGCATATGCTGATGATGTGGTGCTGATAGCAAAAGATGAGAAAGAAATGAAGAATATGATGCTGAATTGTGCTAAATTTATGAAAAAGAAAAAATTACAAGTGAATGTAAATAAAACAAGGATTATGGTATTTAACAAGGGAGGAGGAAGAGGAAGGAAAAAGAATAATAACTGGAGATGGGAGGGAGAGAAGGTAGAGGAAGTACAATCATACGATTATCTGGGATTTAGATTTAGTAAGAGTAATAATTCGAAAGAACATGTTAAAGAGAGAGTGAGAAAAGGACAGGTAGTTATGGGTATGGTGTGGAATATGGTAAAGAAGAAATTTAATGGAGAGGTTAAATGGGGAAAAATTATGTTCGATAAGATAGTGAAAAGTGTTATGTTGT
>JABFPR010000012.1:0-28480 GCA_022817345.1 Neoscelio sp. ZL-2020
GAAAACTTCCCAATTGAGTGTTTCCAAATAGGTTTTGACCGGCGCCGCAACATATGGACGAGCATTAACATTCAGAAGAATAACTTTATCGTGTCTGGAGTAGTAATAGGCGCGCTTTTCCTTGAGTGCTCGACTCAACCTCATCAATTGTGTTCGGTAGATAGCCCCAGTAATCGTTTCGTTCGGTTTGAGCATCTCATAATACACGACACCAAGCTGATCCCACTAAATACACAACAAGAGTTTTTTTCCATGAATATTTGGCTTAACTGTAGATGTTGAAGCATGGCCAGGTGGTCCCCATGATTTCTTCCTTTTTGGATTATCATAGTGGACCCATTTTTCATCACTAGTGACTGTACGGTGCAGAAAACCCTTTCGTTTATGCCTGGCAAACAGTATTTCACATATGAAAAATCAGCATTCAACGTTTCTCGGCGTCAGTTCATATGGAACCCAATTTCCTTCTTTTTGAATAATTCCCAATGATTTCAACTGATGTGAAATTTCTTGTTGAGTCACTTCTAATGTAAGTGCAAGTTTTTGTTGCGTTTGGCACGAATCTTGATCCAATAATGCTTCCAATTCCACAGCTTCGTACACTTTCGGCCTTCCGCTACATTTTTTGTCTTTGATGTCAAATTAACAGTTATTAAACTCTTGAAACCATTTACAACAAACTCTCTCACTTAAGACAGCCTCACCATATTCTTTTACAAGCAATCGATACGCCTCAGCTGCAGCTTTCTTCAAATTGAAGAAGTAAATCAAAAGTTCCCGCTAATGACGCTTATTCGGATCAAAACTCGACATTTTCGCACACAAAAGAATATATTATACTGCTAAAAAATCACTAATATTTTAATATTATGTTGTTGACTGATGTCCAAATCTTACGATACATCTATCTAACCATACATAATCTAACGATACGTTTACATCTGACGATTTTAACCATCACAACCATAACTTACTGGTGGCGCCAACTTTTGTCAAACAGCGGAAATTTATTTGTACACCTGATATGTATTTTTTCTCGGAAAATCTGTTGCATTACCAATAACAACGCTTTGATACAAACAATTTCTATTTTAAATAATTTTTTTGTAGGATGCTTATTTCTCCAGATATTTTGCAGTGTCAACTTAAAAATCACTCTGTGTATCAAATTGAAAAAGAATGTCATATACATTTATGTAGATAAACATTGAATAATAGTTGACTCAGGGTTCATTCGACGAATGTTTTTCCTTAGAAAAAATACTTCATAAATAAATTATTCATTCAACTAATCTTTGTCTTCAAATGATTTTAAAATTATTGCCACATTCATTTAAAAAGTATAAAATAAATTAACATAATTTATGCATTTATTCAGACTTGTATACAATAAAGTTATTCATTATAAATTCATGTACAGTATGAAAAGTATATGCCTGGACTTTTTTGTCTTTTATTCCTACATATGATTACTGGTTAAACAAAGATGATGGATATTGAATAGGCCAGGCATATACTTTTCATTGTGTACAGCATGCTGCCTCATTTTTAAAAATAGGGACCATAGTCTTTCATTTGTATCTGCCATCTATGTTTATTTTATTTCTTTTTACTGCTGAAAAAAGCCTGCCATGTCGCCAATGTCAGACTCCTACAGGAAACCTACACCAGCGAACACTACGGCGCAAATCATACGAAATATATCCCCTGCTGCGCCTGACACTGTCACGGTAAGCAGCCAGGGTTCCGTTGTCTAGTAAAGAATTTCTTCCGAGACTCCACACGCCATGAGTAAACGGAGGAATCCTAAGATCACTGTCTTTTGACGGCTTACACTGACCGAGATACACTGAATCACGGTAGATACACCGGAGAGTGTACAGAAAAAAGTCTGGATCGGTATATGTTCTGTTCGGGTTAAAATTGTATCATTACTTAATTTCAAACAAAATTTCTAATGAATTTATAGGACCAAAGTTTAATTAACATTTGGTTAAAACAAAATAAAACAACTTGCTAAACTAGCAATTAAAATAATAGAAATTGAAATAATTTTTCTAAATCAGACTTCAACTGTCAATAATAATGTTTGAAATGTGAAAATAAAATAGGAAAGAAGACAAATAATCGAAAATTTGAATATCTTTAGAACTCTAATAGAAAAACATACACAAAACAAAATGCATTCCTTCAGTCAGTTTTATTTTGCGAAACGTAATGGTTGAAAAAACAGATTAATGCATACATGTCCAACATAAGGAAAAGCCAAGAATATGAACAGGAACAGAATCACTTTTATTTATACTTAATAATACAAGTAACTTTTAACTAACAAGTGATCCAATTTAATTCGTATTAACAGATGATTTTGGATTGGACAAAGTAGAATTCTTTGGTACTTCCAGAATTTTTATGAAAATTTCAATTATGATGGTATCATCTTTAATAAATCCGTTATCGGGATTCAGCAGATCTGACCATTTTATGAATGCTGGAAAACCCCTATTACATTTATCATTGAAGCAGTGGTGAAATTTGCGTACAATTGGTTTTATTTCTGTAAGATGTGGAATCAATCGAAATTCACATTCAACATTACAAATTGAATAAGAGCCCATATTTCTATTAATCAAATATAATGAAAACCACTTTATATTTTCTCGTTCGTCAATCAATGCCACTATTTTCCACATCAAATTGCCACCACAAAACCAATCACTGTAATAAGACATCGCTACTGTAGAGATTTGTTTAATTGGAAAGCGATAAATGACTGTTGTCGCTTCTTCTTCTTGACCTAGAAATAATTTATACGAAGTTCATATTAATATAAAAACGTGACAAAATAAAATTTGTATACACAAATTTGAAAGAAAAATCAAGAATATAAATATTACACACATTTTATATATGCTTCACAAGCTTTGAAAATTGATCGGAGCAATTCTTTGCTTTCATAAATTGCGTCAAATCCTACAGAGTTCCCAATCGTAGATAGATTTGCAGCTATAAATGCTGCAGCATCTTTTTTTAATCCTTCACAGTGGCATCGGTCCGAAACAGCCAACAGTTCCAGCACGTTTTGATAATTAATATTTTTTCTCAAATAATCCTCACAAATCTGTTTCAAATCATCATCCACATATTTATCAGCGATGATCAACGTATCAATTGTAATATCAATTTCGTTGATTTCATAGGTGTAGAGGAACTTCAAAAGTATTTTAAAAGTATTTACGCTAAAATCGGTAATATTTATGGTCTGAATTCTATTTTCAGTTATGTCGTTTGAGAAAATTGCAGCAAACACAGAATTCCTGGACGCGAGAATTGTTTTGTGAGCTTTGATTATTTCGTTACCGATTTCAATGTTCAAATCTGATAAGTCGGAAGATTTCAGTAAATCTGTATACTTCAATTCTCGTTGAATCAGCAAATTTGTCGAATTTGCAGCCATGATAAATTGTAATTTTTTTTCGTAATTTCTTTGATAGACTGAGATCTGAAAATAAAAATGTTTATGTGCACGTTAATTTATATATTTTTGAACAAAAAGTCAATTTTTGTTAAATTCCAACAAATGTGAAAATGAAACTTCTCTCCGTTTGAATTGTGCAAACTTTTTTTTTGAATTTCTATAAAATGAAATTGAAAGAAAAAGTTAAAGACAAAATTTAAACACAGAAGAAATTAATAATTGTTGTCTTTTACATAAATATGACAACACGATATATTTAGAACAATATAGTCGTTTTCCTACTTACATTATTGATATACGTAAATTCTGTACTTCTCGTTTTGTTCTTTTCCAACTGAAGGTCGAATAATTATGCACTCAAAACTTTTTTACTAAAACAAGCCGATTTATAGCGTTTTCGATTGGCATGCTTGGCGAGCTCTGAGAAAGTATTTGTTTCTTTCTATCTTGAGGTGATAAAAAGAGATGAAGATATTTTCAGAGTATTCCGAGTGTGAGAATCGAAAACGCTATTAAGAGCATGTCAAACTCGATGCCGAACTCAGATTTCACCTAACCTTAAAATAAATTACTATTTTATTTACAACAATATTATAAATTAATTTTCGTTTTCGTGAGCAGAGCACTCTTCCCAATTAATGGAAGAATGTTATTGTATAAAAGAATATAATTTTATTGCAGGCATATTAATGAAAAGTGCTAACGAATTTTTGAATGTTGGTTTCACGTTTGTTGGCACTTTTTGTTAATATATTTGCATTAAATTAATATTTTTGTAAACAATAACATTCTCCCATTAATTGTGAAGAGTGCTCTGGTTACAAAAACAAAAATTAATGTATAATATTGTTCGAAACTACAAAGGCACTAATTCTTTAAGGTAGTTTACATTACTGCCGAAATCCGAAAAAACGTATTAAAAGACGCAAAACAAACTTTCACCAACAATTCTTCATAAAAAATATACTTTTTCAGTGAATAAGATTCCTCCATGATTACAGATTTTCGTAATATTGTTATAAACATTTGAAATACATTTTTGAAGAATAATAATTCAAAATACACTAACTCCGTGACTTTAGAATTGACATATCACCTGTATACCTTGAATCTTTCACTGGAATAAAAGAATAAGACGAGGAATTAGGAAGTTTATCCTTTTCTGTTACATGTAATTTTATATATTCCCTCTTTCTTCTTTTATTCTTATACCCTTATACCAGTCAAGGGGTGCTTATGCCGACTCTCCATGCATGCACAGTGCGTTCCGAAACGCATTTCTATCTTATAGCGTTTTCGATTGATTGCTCTGAATTCTTTCAGAGTGCTCCTCACGAAAAATTACGTTCTGTTGAGAAGATAAATACCAGTAGAGTGTTCCAAGAGCACTCGAAGCTGCTCTGAAAAGTTAGACAGAGCAGATTTTGGAGAAAATATGGCTGAAAGGAGACATGCATTGCTGTTATTAACTGAGGAATTTGATAATTCCAGTTCCTCTGAAGATGATGTAAACGAAATAGCCAATGTTTTGATGAATGGTGAAAGAAGATCGGTGCATCGAATATCGAATTACGAAAATGTAATTCAAAGTTACACTCTATCGTCAAGTATACAAAAAAAGTATGCATAACGTGTATTATATTAATATATGTGATATATATAAATATATTCTTAACCTATATGGTGTAATATTTTTATAAATAATTGCAATCAAATTTATAATAAAATGCCAACATTTGTAATTATTATATTTTCCATTGTAATATTAAAATAAAAATGTACCATTCCTTTCTCAAAATAATAAAAATAATGAAAGTTAAAATTATAACGTTCATTATTTTTATTATTCTTTGAATATTATAAATATGCGAATTACTTAACTTCATATTTGGTGACGTCATTTCAGAGCGCTATCGGCGCAACTTCAGAACAAACAATCGAAAACGCTATTAGTATAGCTTACGACAGTGACTCCGTGCATGCACGGCCTGTGTTGCACGGTGTGTTCCGAAAGATAGTTTTATTCTTGTCTCACTTTAGTATATTCAATTACAATGAAACTCAGAAATAACTGCCTTTCTGAACACAACAATTCTTGCACAGACCGTACATGCGCAGGGTCATTGTCGTAAACACGCAATGTGTTCAAAGCATAATACGTTCAGTGGAGTTGTGTGAACTTCATCCGAATACACCAAGAGCGAGACCAATTCTTGACTTTTATTTTTTCAAAAACGTTTGGAAATTCATGCGTCAGAGAACTGGCGACGCTGAGTTTCAACGTAAATGCGTAATTAATACAGCAATAGAACTCATAGAATCACAGCGTTGTCAGTTCAATGTTTATGAAACGGTAAACGTCTTGAATAGGCACCCTGGACCACTATTCTTGAGTTCTCACTTCTTCGAAGACGTGAGAAAACTGACAACGTTGTAACTAGTTATTTTTTTTTATTTTGTATTAAATTCGAGTGTTCTTATCTTAGTAATTTTAGGTATTCGTGTTTCAATTGCTGTAATAAATTGAAACATCCCTAAAATGAACCCTAGCTCGGGCTCCTATTCTCGAGTCAATCACAAAAATTGTTTCTACTGATTTTTAGTGATTGAAAAATGGCAACGGCTTCTTGCCATTCTATTTTGCAGCTACACAACGTTGCCATTTTGTAATGACAACAAATAATTTGTGTAGTGATTACTCGAGAATATGAACCCTGGCCAAGAGTATACTAGTAGAAAACGTTTCAATAGCCCATAATATATTTTCGTAGTAATTTTTTTATTATTATGTTGGTGAAAATGCTATGTTTCTTGAAACCATATTGTTATATACGGTGGTTCATTATTTAATGGTGCGTTCGGTTAACATTCAAAACAACGTCACCATAGGTATTAATGTGAATCTGCCGAACGCATGTTCGGAAATTCATTATTCATAAAGAATAATAATGTTTATCCGAACACGCGTTCTACGCATTAATTATTTTTGTGTGGTTCATGTTTCTTCATCGTGTATGTAGACATGAAACAATTGAACTATTGTACTACATATAGGAATGGCGAAACACGAACCATAGATAAATGATTAATGGGTAGAAAGCGTGTCCAGCAAAACATTATTATTCATTAAGAATAATGATTTTACGGACACGCCATCGGCAGATTCCAGATTAATACCAGTGGTAGCATTGTTCCGAGTGTTTTCCGAATACGCAAACAATGATTCTCCTTATTTACAATAAAATTCTAACTTTCAATTGTTTACCGAGAACAATTGAACTCTTGTACTACATATAGGAATAGCGAAACATGAACCACAAAAAAATGAATAATGCGTAGACGCGTGTTCGGAATAACAATATTATTCTTTATGAATAATGATTTTCCGAACACGCGTTCGGCAGATTCCAGATTAATACTAATGATGTCGTTCTTTTGAATGTTATCCGAACGCGTCATAAATATTGAAAACATTTATATATTATTTTCTCTTTCAGTTAACGTATGCTAGAAAAAGAAAACAATATAGAAAATAATTACAACTACATACATAAAAATACAGTACATCTTGCAATGTTATGCATTTAATCACGTTCGTTCCCTTGATATCTTGAGTTCACCTTGTGAATAGGCAAAATTTGTATCTAATACAAAATATTAAGAAAAACTTGCTGAATTGTGCGACTGTTTATTTTGTTAATATTCGTTACGTTTAAAACGTAGACTTTTATAAATATCGATTCATGCACAAAAAACTTTTCTTCTGCTACTAATTCCAGGTAATATTGAACAATATAAGCACGCATCTATTTATGTACTTTAGAGAGTGTAAGAGTTTTGATAGACCAAGCTTTTAAAAATGCAATCACTATTTAGATTTTAAAATAATTCAATTTTGTGAAATAAAAAGTATTTGCATGTGTAAACAAATTAAACAATTTTAATCCTAAAATACAGATTTTATTAACTTTGTACCACTGTTAGTAAGTTTGCAATTCATTTTTTATACAGACTGTGACCATTCGCACTGTCTGTTTGGTGTAATCTATGTACATTCCCTGAGAACGTACAATGAACATCTTAATTTCCACCCTCGAAACAGTTCATAGAACGTTTGTTAAAGGGATATTTAAAGTAGATTGAACGTTTATCAACTCCTCTGACTACGAATAAAATAAATATACATGAATAATAAAATAAAAATAAAAATTGATGACAAACTTTTAAGAAATGTAATATATTATTTGAACGTTTTATATCTTTTCAATGAACGTTCCAAAAACTATTTTTTAGCTGACATTTAGACGTTCATTGAATGAATATTGAACGTGCAAACATCTATGAAAAACCTTAAATGAATGTTCTTGTTTTGTTCCCGTGCTAAAGGTTCCTAACAATTCCCAATAAAGTTAGGAAATCTCTGTTGCATTCCTAGCAATTTTTGACTCCAATAAGGAGATTTCCTTACTCGAATTAGGAATTGTTAGCAATGCAACAGAAATTTCCTAACTTTGTCGGGAATTGTTTAGAATCTTTAACACTGGTTGGGGTTCGACGTAAACAACCTATGTATTTCATGTAAATAACTCCTGTATTCTGTGAAGAAGTATTACTTTTGCACAGAATATATGGATTGTTTAAAGAAAATACATGGTTTGTTTACATTTATAACATTGGTTCTTTACACAGGTTAATGTAGTTGCACAGAATACATGGAATTCTGTGTCATGTGTTACATGTGTATGAACAGTGCTAACAGTCACTACCTTGCATGAAACTTAGTATTGTACCAAAAGATATAGTTATTAAGTTGATCCTGACTATTTTTATAAACATTTATTCCGTTCACGAGTTCACTTATTGATCCAAATTTCAAACAATATATATTTTTCATGTTTACAATATTTAAAACTTGTAAAAATGTATTTTTTTCAATTAACTTGTATTATTTTTTGTAGTAAGAAAAGGAACTGTCATGACATCCCTAAAAAAACACAACCAACTTTTACTAAGCGACGAACACTTATTAAATTCTTCTGATTTATCGGACGTAGATATCAAAATTGGCAATGAAATAATCAAAGCGCACAAAATCATACTGGCTTCGAGAAATGAGGCAATTGCCCAGATATTAAAAACAAATTTTGATGCAAATACACACACAGTTACAATAAACGACTGTGACGTTGACACTTTTAAAGTGTTTATCAAATATCTTTATACTTACAAGCTTGATAACAAAGACATTACCATTGATTTGTTGAGCCTGGCTGATAAATACAATGAAAAACAGCTGAAGATATTGTGTGAAAATGATCTCAGCGAACACACGGCCATAGAAAATGCCATTGAACATTTGATGATTTCCTTTCGGTGTCATTGCAATGATTTAAGAAATACTGCTTCCGAATTCATTGTGAACAATTTATCCGAAATACAGGAGCAGGAAGAATTTGGGACTATTTACCAGAATAAAGATGCAGCAAAAGATATAATCAGAGCTTGTCAAAAAATTATCAAAAGTAGGTATATCACTCAGCAGGAAGACGCAAAATGCATGAAATGTTACTTCGGCGGTTTACTACAGTTTAAAAATATTAAGTACACATTTTATAACATTTTCTTACGATTAATAATTTTATTGGGTTCATCATTTTGGGATGAGTAAAATTATAATTATTAGAATGAATGACTGTTTCAGGAAACCACGAACAATTCAGCAGCAAGACTCACTCTTTTACCATCAACAATATTACAAATTTGGGAAACGATTACAGAAGCGACGAGTTTTATGTGCAAAATTTGACCTGGAAGATAAAGGTTTGCAGAAAGAATGAAGGCAATGCAGAATATCTGTCATTGTATATTGTATTCTGCAGCCCTGATCCTTCTGTTTTCTGCAATGTGTCTTTCAGTTTCCAAATAGGTGAAAAAGATATGGATCTGATGAATAATAATCGTGAAAATGTGATTTTTAATTGCAAGTCTAATTGTTGGGGCGTTAATCTTATGTTATGGTCAGACCTTGTAGACCCTACAAATGAATACTTTAAAGACGATACTCTAAAAGTCAATGCTCACATTGATGTACTTCAGAAGGGAAAGTACAACACTTTGCTTGAAATGGATGATGACATTAAATAAATTCTAAAGGTGTCAAGTTATATTTCAATATATAATATGTTTAATGAAAGTTTTAAAAATGTTATCTTATGCAACGATTACACTGTAATATGTTTTTTAATAAATGAATATTTTGAAGTATATTAAATTTTGTTACTGGCTTTTGTGTAAATAATTTCTTCCATGAGAAGTGAACACGCGGGAATTAATTATATGTACATTGAAACTGCACCAATTTTTACCAAATTTTAAATTGATATAACTGTGAAAAACAAAAATATCGAACAAAATTGTCAAAAGAGTTTTAATGTTATAATCCATAGGATGATTTCGCAATGGTAACTTCAATGTAGTGTAACTTGTTATCAATGCAATAAGGTAACCAAAATTACTTTATATTTTAACATTAAAACTCTTTTCGCAATTTTATTTTATATTTGTTTCCCACATAGTTACATCAATTTGAAATTAAAAAAAAATCATTGATAAATTAAAAAAAAAAGAGTTTTAAAGAGGAAACTATATATTTTTAGATGGATCTTGCTGAAAAAATTTGTTACATTGTGTGTCGTTCTAAAGAATTTTTCAGGAAGAAACACGATTTTGTTTAATATAGTATAATTTTTCAAACAAATTAATTATATTTAACATGGTCGATGTTACAGTTAAAGTCAAACTTAAAGATACAAATTTGTTTTGCAATAATTTTTCAGAAAATTGCAGTTTTAAATGAGGAAATATTTTTTTCCTTAAAAATGTGCATTTTTAAAGCAAGACACTGAGCCAAAACAATTTTGTCTTAAAAATCGAGTAAGTCTGTCTAATTATTTTCTTTTTAACATCCATTTTTTTTATTTCTCTACAATTTTGCTCACTCAGTTACACCAATAAATTAATCACTGTATTTTGGTCAGTTTTTTAAACAAAGCATTATAACTTAATTAAAAATGACGTAACAGTAATTGGTCAACAAGGTTTTAAAGTGGAGACTTTAAGCTTTGAAACATTTCTTGTTCTAAATTTTTTTTTTGGAAAAGCTCAATTAATTTAAAATTTAGTCAGAATCAGTGCAATTTTAATGGTGTTTTTTTATGCTAAATGTATTTTTATCTTTTGTTCTGTATTTTATAAAAATTCTTATTTTAACTTTTAGTTTTCATAAAAGTAGTTTTAGTTAATAATAAAAATAAAAAGGATTTCCTTTATTGGTATTTTTCTTCAGTACTCAGACGGGACACTAATATTGAGTTAACGTCGACTTCATAATGAACATTTAACACAAAGGATGTTCGAATGTCCGCTTTTCTAACTTTTACAATTCATATATTCATTAAATATATGTATAATAATGATAAATAGAAACTATATTATTATTAAACAAAATTTTTGTCTTGAATGGAATTCGAACTCAGATTCTTCAATTGTTCAGTTTTGAGTGCTTCCTACTCATTTATCTCATCCATTGAATTGTTGTGTGCAAAAGTATATAATGTACCCCCGTCACCTTATTTGGACCATCAAATTTCGATTTTCGAGGAATTTATTATTAAAGCAAAGCAGAAAATTAGTTTTTAACAGTTCAACTAGTACGACAATTTTACTAAAATATAATTTAAAGTTATATACAAAAATGACATATTCGAATTCCTTCCTATTTATAAATAAATTAATTGTTTTTGATTTAGTTATTAAGTATACATTTAAAACATATAAATAATGTAAATAGTGTAAAAAATGTTAAAATATAAATACAGTTAAGTATATATATGTATCATGTAAATTAATGTAAATAATTCATTTTATTTGCATACCTGTTTTTTATTTATGTTTGTTCAGGTCGATATAAAACCAAATTTCCACAAGTACTTAATACCAGAACTATTGAAGAAACTGCACATAATTTAAAATATACAACAAAGTTTTATTATTTGGATGGGGAACAATTTCGTTGAACCATCGTAGGAAGAACATTGAATCGAAAATGTTTAATCAATGTTGAATCAACGTTGCACTAATAGTGAATGAAGCTTCGAATGTCTTGTTCTTTAACACTGATTTAACTTTGCATTAATGCTCACTTAACGTTAATTCAATGTTGAAAAAAAGCTTATATGTAGGATGAGTTTTTTTTCTTTCATTTTACACTGCTTTTATTATATTCATTGCACCGACGACATTACTGCTTTTATTATATTCATTGCAGTAATGTCGTCGGTTTGGCCGCCGAAAGATTTTAAAAATGATTCCTGTAAGATATAATTTCATTTGACATTTGACATTTAAACATAATTTGATAAATTTATTAATATATTTTTATTTAAGCATTTGATCTCGAATCCACGCTAATTCGACCCACGTCGATTCACTTCCCCGAAAGCGGACATTTCTCCTTTCATTCGGTGTGGAATCAACGTCGATCAATCTTTATTCCGCATCGATTCCACGCCCCGAAGGTGGATGATCCACTTTAATTCAACATTGATTCTACGGGGGTGTTCTGTACGGGTCGTGATACGTTCGCATGGGGCCTGGGTTTGTACAAACGCGGTAGCAAGTAGCATATCTAATTGTATTGCCGCATTCAGGTGGGAATTTAGTGAGGTACACGGATCTGCCAACCTTTCTGTAGGGGTTATTTGACTATCTAAAATTCGAGGAGAATTCGCGTGCTTCCTTCCGAGATGTAACAATGTGTGGTGAGGCGATGAGCACTCCTTGTATCGATATCTGCTCTTGCAGGTTTTAGAAGGGAGAATTGAAGAAAGGCAGTTGGTGCACAATTGATTTGCGGATTTGTACTTAATTCTCTTCTGCACTGACATGGCTCGAAATTTTGGACAGGAGAAAAGAAAGTGTCTTTTATTGCACAATGCGCACGAACTGTTGTCCGCCTTTAAGTATGTGTTACAGGACTTTGAGATTCGAGTTATTTGAGCAATCATTAGAAATACCTTTACTCTCCAGGGTAGGGGCCTCCAGCATGCGAACTTTTCCATGTTGCTGAATGAGGGATACACTGTTGTATCGCTCAATTTTGTTTCCCAATCGCAATTCAACTGGGGACTGAATTATTGAACGAGATTGTGGACAACAACGGGTCCCAGTTATGGGTGTCACATCCCAGAACGTTGAGTGAGTCTAACACGAAACGAACGGTGTCGCGAAGCTATTTCAGTTTGACTAAATTATCTTGATTAACTACCGGCACGGCGAGAAGTTTATTGAGAATCGCGGAAATGAGAATGCCCTTGTTTTCATAGCGCTGTGAATCGGTAGTCCATGCTATTTCGTAGATGATGTTTGTAATGGCTACCGCGGAAATAATGTGGCTAGCCTCTTCCGTGAGACAGGTTTTTAGATATTGGAGTTTTTGAACTCCTGAAAGGGAAGGGTTGTCGTAAATAATTGTTCGAAAGATGTTGCGAAAGTTTGCCCAATCACTATAATACCCAGAAAATATTGGCAAGTCGAGTTTGGGCAGGTTCGACAATTTTTTGACTAAATACGCTTCTGTTGATTCAAAGTTCTCAGTCAGATAGTCCCACACTTCATTGAAAAAGTAGAAAATTTGGTTTTCGACTTCAGAATCAGTAGTGCTACATATTTCGGAATTTAACGTCAGTGCTCTGTCTCTAAAGCGATTGAGCGGGATTAACGTTTCCTTAATTTACCCAATTGTAAGATTGTTAACGCCTCTTTTTTTTGCATTTGTAAGAAGGCGATGCACTTCTTGCGAAATGAGTTCTTGCTCAGTGGTGAGGGCCTTAATGGCAGCTTGATCTTTCTGGACTTTGTCCATTTTGTGGCAATGTGCTGTGAAAAGAAAACAAATGTAAAATTACAAAGCGTACTAGGAAGTGACTTTAATAGTCCCTACTGGGTTGAGGTGTCAGCAAATATTGTAATCCCGACTATCTGGTTCGAAGGATCATGTTTAATATTGGCGTAAAGCAATATTATAATGAAGCGGGCGGATATTCCACGTGATAAAACGGTAGAATACTTGCGAGCCTCAATAACAAGTCACCTGGTATGATGGATCGTCAAGCACGTTATGTGGGTTGCAATCGACCGCGATACATCCGGGGTCGATAGAAATCCCAACGATATCGTATTTTAAGTGGACCAATGACTCCACGCGGAAATAGAACGAATACTTACGAACCTCAGTAACAGGTCACCTGGCATGGGGGGTCATCAAGCAAGTTATACGGGTTTGCGATCGACCACGATACACTCGGAGTCGATCGGAATCCCGAACGGATAAATGCGACAACCAAGATGATGTTTAACACGAACTCCTCGCTAAAACTGACCTAGAATAGGGATCTAAAAAATGTTGAAACTAAACGTTATATTTACAGTTAACACTTTATTTTAATAACAAGAACAATTAATTCTTCTCGGACTAAGAGTGACACGCTTGATCGGTCGCTCGCGGCGATTGCCCGCGCACGGTCAAGAGACGTCTTGTAATTCGAGTCGCCCGGACTGCAAACGTCTGATCAGGTCGCCCGATCGGACCGAATGCGGCAGTTACCCGCCCAAGTCACAACACGGTGTGTGATAGTTGGGCGTCACTCTCGATTCGGATCGCGCGATTACACATACACTGAGATTACGTCGGACCTTGAAGAGTTTTGATGGACGCACATACAAAGAAAATAAACAAAATAATATGTAAACAAACCTCAGCAAACAATATAATAACACAAAGAGACAAGGCGCCTGAGCTTGCTGACATGGAGCGGCTGCCTAAGTGCTGCAGTGCGTTGCGGTGACTGCGTTGACAGCGATGCATAAACTGCGGTGCGTTGATTGCGGCGCGACGATGCGACGAGACTCGTATGAGAGTAATAGGCTGGAACTCCGGCTCATTCGAGTTTCTCAAACGAACTGCCCGTTTGAAACTCCAGCGCGGACCTCCGTGGCTCGTCGTAGCGAGGCTCTTTGAGGGGAATGCCGAGGCGTCTGTAATTCCAGAGAGAAGTGAGGTCCTTCTCGTACGAGTTTTCTGAACGAACTGAACGTTCGACGCTCCAACGTGGACCTCCTTGGCTCACCGTAGCGAGGCGCTTGGTATGGGACGACGTTGTGGAGGGGCGCGCTTGAAGTGGGAAACCGAGCGAGCGTTGCGTGGCGGCAGCGTTACAGGCGCTGTCAAACTTGGCGCCAACATTTAATACCGCGCGTAGCGTGGTGGCTGCATTACTGTCGTACTTGAAGCTAACATTTAACACCGCGGGTTGCATGGTGGCGGCGTTACAGGCGCTGTCGTTCTTGGGGCAAAAATTTAACACAATAAAAATTAGATATATACATATATAATATAGATTGGGAAAAACTCTATGAACATTAATAAATAATACTAAAATACTAGGTGGTAAACTTAATTCTTTCCGTTGTTTCCCCGATTACTGACTACGGAAAGTCAATGAACGTCTCAAAACGTTACAAGCGTTTTGAGACGACCATTGAAGTAATATTCAACACATTCGACAACTCCGAAAGGATTTGAGCTGAATTTTCATCGACAATTCTTGCAGCTCGACATTTATCAGGTCGTCAAGGATGAAATTGGTAGAAAAAAGGCAAAGTTGGTTTATAACTTACAAATATAAGGAATTATTGTATTCATCGAAGTATGCACACATATTGTTTATACACTTTTGCCATTTAAGTGGCAGGTTGTTCAGGCCGGTGGTATAAAACCATGACGGACGAGTCAATGAATTTCTGGAAGACCAATTTTACAGCGTTGTCGGTATTAAATTGTTTTTCTATTAAAAAGTTGTCCACATTGCGGAAGAAATGGTAGTCAGTGGGAGCTAGGTCTGGTGAGTATGGAGGATGATGAAAAAGTTCATACTCCAAATCCTGCAGTTTTGCCACAGTCATTTGTGCAGTGTGTGGTCTAGCGTTATCATGCAATAGGATAGGAGTCGATCTGTTGACCAATCTACGCTGTTTTTCTTTAAGTTTTTGCATCATTTCGTCCAGTTGGTTGAAGTGATCGATGTGCCAGGTTTAATGAAATCATAATGAATCACACCTGCGCTAGACCACGAAACACTTACCATCAGATACTTTTGATGAACGCTTTGGAGTGCGTTTTGGTGATTCATCCTTGTCCAACCACTGTGCTGAACGTTTGCGATTATCATTTTGGATCCATTTCTCATCACAAGTGACAATTCGATTTAAAAATGGATCAGATTTGTGACGAGAAAGCAACATCAAGCAAGCTTCCAAACGCATTTGTTTCTGTTTTTACACCAGTTCATGTGGAACCCACTTATCCAAATTTTTCACTTTACCGATTTGAGCTAAATGAGTTAATATTATTTGTTTGCTAACACCAAACTTCAACGACAATTCATAGACACTCTGAGATAGGTCAGACCCAACGGTGACCTTTAGATCGTCATTATTGACCTTTGATTCTAGGCGACCCCGTGGCTCATTTGTGAGGTCAAAGTTACCTGTACGAAAGTTGGTGAACCAATTTGATACTGTCTGCTGCGTAGTAACATTAGAGCCAAATACACTATTAATGTTTCGCGCGGTCTGCGATGGCGTAGTTCCAAGTACGAACTCATACTTCATAATAGTGCTAATTTCCGACCGTTCCATTGTCAACAAAATTAATTTTAAAAAAAGTTTTTAATATTTTTTAGAGCTTACAATAATTTTTTTAATCAGGCGAGATGTGTAACTTCCCAATAGAATAAACAGAACGGTAAAATATTAAGCCAATGTCAAATAATAAGCTGTTAAATTTGGCAATATTATTAATTACAAATTTCATCCTTGACGACCTGATATAAATTTTTTAGGCTGTCTTAGATGTTTTTTTTCTGTCACGTCAAAATCATTGTTTCGAAAATGTTCAAACCGTATTCTACACGTTATTTCCGATGGAGTTTTATTACCATAAACTTTGGGCAATAATTGATGTGTTTCAGTTGCGGTTTTCATAAGGTCCAAGTAGTGAAGAAGCACATTTCGGAAAACAGCTTATCTCGGTTCATTTTCAGTCGATTGAAAAATTTCTTTGGCGTCGAGAAATCTAACCTATAATTACTGAATCGATATCACAAGTGTCTAAAGTACACGATACCTGCGACTTTATTACCTAAATTTCGCCTGGATTGCTGCCGGTGAATTCTAGTAGTGAACGGAATTAAGTTTACCATCTAGTACATGAATATATACTTGGTGGGAGAAGCTAATATTGTTTTAAAAATGGTACCTTAAACCAGCTATAATAGTAATGATTTCAAACAAAATGGAGACAACAAAGCAGCAACAAAAGCCACCATTTATGTTTCTGTTTATCATTATGCATCAACATATGACAAACCGCTACATTAGAATTGTTCTGAAGATCTAAATTCTTCGTGTTTCTACCAGTCAATTCTTGCAAAGTGCCAACAATCAGTATGCCATGATAAATTTGTTAAAACACCGTTGAATACAAAGATACTAAAAAAATTTATTTATGAAAGACTTACCGATGACCGTTTATTAGAAAGGTGCACCAAACGTCTCCCATAAAACTGAAATGGGAGCATCCATTCAATAGTGTGGTGTAAATATCCAAATACTACTTTTACTTCAAAAAGACGTGTTGAAATTGCAGTTGATGATGTAATCTGTGGATTTAATGTCGGAATTTCACATGCCTTAAAGTCGAAACAAGAAATATTATTGTTAATTTAATATGAGGTCCTTGGAATAATAATGTCTGTACATCAACTTGTGTAACTATATATATATATTTAATATTATAAATGAAAATGAGTACATCAACGGAAATCATCCTCCTAAACGGTTGAGGGCGAACTATCCGTGACGCACTTCCAATCTGCGTATAATGTCGCGTCGTTACTGACTAATTTCAAATGGCACCGTGCATTCTACACGAAATATAAATGTAAATTCTCAACACGCCTCCTTACATTTATATTTATTACTAATCTTATATTCTAATATTCGAAGTACATAATTGTTTTAATATATGAAATTTAACATTAAAATAATATTTTATATAGAGTTTTCTTTTCTACAATATTTGCTAAGGTTCTGTTTTTAAGATAAGCTGCTACACTTTTACTATTTACTAATACTGACTAATACTTTTTATCAACTTTTGCTTTTGTCAACAAATACCTAAACATGTCCACATATATATCTTTCAACAAACACCATGACCTATTATATCTTTCAGCTGTCCCGTTCAATTTATGTACATAAGGTGAACACAAATTTATGTAAATTCCCTTTTCTTTAGCTAAATGATAAATGCTTTTATTTATATACTTCCTTCTGTTAACGCATTTCGGTTTCTTAATAGATTTACCGTACACAAATATAATTTTGCACGCAATCCCATAAAATGTGATATGATTTTCCATGAATGTTCATCTTTCATTACACGTAATAATTTGTTATTCACTAATGGAAAATTATATATATTTTGTACATCGTAATTTGTACATTTTTCCCATCCTTTCGCCAATTTGTGGATACCTTGCTAGAAAAAGCGTTCCTTTTCTGAGGCGTTGAAATGTTCCAGGGAAAGTGCGTGTGTCATCGATGAAAACAAGTAGAAGTGGCGAGCCTCTGAAAAAAAGTTTCATTTTTCATTTTTAACATCCGCATAAATTGTTTTATAATATTTTGTACTCGTTCTTTTGTATTTACAAAAACTCTTTTATCCTTTCTAAGAATTATATATTATACAATAAGTTATGATACTAATTTTTCTTGATATAAATAATTTGATAATAACGCGAAATTTTGACTATCTATGATATTATCACCTCAATTGCTTAGTCCAATTGAATAATTTAATTCTATTACTCAACTAGATGTGAGAGACAGATAAGTACTCATGAATTTTATTAAACAATCCAAATGTTTTTCTTTTTTTAACATCCTTTATTATTACAATCTATACAGAAGTAGTACATTCAGTAATATTTATATTTATATATGTATATACACAGTCTTGCAAGGATGCATCCTTATAATCATAAATTTAACAATTATATATAAAAATCATATGTAGTAAGATATTGAAGATTTAGTTTTTATTAATATGTTGTATTTTCAATGTACAAGATCTTGAGGTAATTTTCGTTTGAGCCTCCGGATTTCTCACCTCTCTCTAAGCAGGTTTTGTAGCAAGGATGTTTGGATAGTAATGCAGTCTTTGATGGTATCTCAGAGATACCATCGAAGATGGTATCGTAGAGATTTTTAGATCATGGTGTAATGTTTCGTTTGTAACGTACCAAGGTGCGTTAGATACGATTCGAAGTACTTCAAGTTGAAATCTCTGGAGTATCTCAATAACTGATTTCGCACCTGTACCCCAGAGTTGGATACCATGTGTCCATATAGGTTTAAGTATTGATTTGTTCAATAACAGTTTATTATCCAGTGATAGTTGTCATTTACGACCAATTAGCCAGTAGATTTTTCTGAGTTAGAGTTTCAATAGCTTACGTTTTGAGAATATATGCTTCAGATTGAGTTATTTGTGTCTCATTAAGTTTAACAGATGGGCATGTTTTCTTAAGTGTAGTAAAGATTATATGAATAGACTTAGTTTCATTAACCTTCATGCGCCATAATTTGTGACATTTTTCCAGCATATTGAGATTGTTTTGGAGTAGGTTCGATGCTATATTCAGGTCTTTATAAGTTGCAAGTAGTGCAGTATCATCAGCAAAAGTGGCTGTGATTAAGCCTGGCATGATTGGTAGGTCTGCCATATACAATAGGTAGAGTAACTGTCCGATGACGCTTTCTTGAAGGACTCCGGAATAGAACTCATGGATCTCGGACGTTGTAATTTCTTCGTTTTGATCTCTAGAATAAGTTTTCGCATAAGCAATTATTCAAAAAGTTTAGAGAGAATAGGTAAGAGACTAATTGGTCTATAGGATTTCACATCTTCTTCAGGTTTACCTGGTTTTTATATCATAATAATTTGGACAACCTTCCGTTGTGGTGGAAAGAAGCCTTTTCTAAGCACTGAGTTAAAGAGTTGCGTAAGATAAGTAATTTAGGTATTTCTTTCAGTGTACGTCCAGTTATCAAGTCGTATCCAGGAGCTAATTTCCACAGAACGCTATTAAAACATTCGCTGCGGTTTCGTGTGACTTGTCCAAGGTTTCAGTAGCTGCAGCTCGTTGACATTCGCACTACGACTCTGAAACTTTCGGGCATAAACGAAGTTGTAGGTCTTTTTCCGTCGAACTATAGTGACAGAATATGGCCTAAATAGCGTCGTGCATATTTTTCACCGAATCAAAATTGCGACGAATTGCGAGACCATAATATATGGTAAGTTTGTCTATCATTTTTGCAGTCAACTTGTTTCAACCTCCGATACCCTTGTTATCTTTTTTGTATTTCCTGAGTCGTGCTCTCATTTATTTATGTACGTGTCCAATGCATTTCTTTTTTTGTATTTGTATTTTCTCACCATAAGGTTTTGATGCGATGATGCCTTTACATGTTTTTTAATCACCGTCGCCGATATAATTCACAAACTTTACACCGTACTTTTCTTCCGACCGCTTAAACATTTCGACGATTGCATCAACTTCCATTTTTCCTGCTGACCCCGTGTGATTTGTAGCGCACTCGTTTCCATGATCAGGTTACCACTCCTCAAATTCTTCAGTACCATCTTTATTGCTCCAACTCTGACGAGATTTGCAGTATGCGGATTTGACAGCAACATCGACGATCTTGTCGGAATGCACGCCAATAAGAGTACCGGTCCCGAACAATGAACTGTAGCCCCGTTTGTGCCACGTGCCATCACCGGACACTGCGAGACTTGATCCTCTTCCAATAGAATTCTTTGTTGTTCTTCATTAACTGCATATTTTATAAAAACTTCAGAAACAGCTTTCGATGCTTGATGAATATTCTTTTGAATCACCTCGCGCGGCTTCTGGGAAGAGGAGGCGGTAAATCCATCAAGCCACAAAATGTAGACTCTCCCTGTGCTCCGATGTCCAATGAACGCATTGTAATTGAAAATCGAGGATTGATTTCGTAAGCAGCACCAATTTTTGGACATGAATTTACTATTACCGGTTTGTAATTCGGGCAATTTAACAAAATTTTATAACTTAAGCCTTTGGTGCCTTCAGTAGAAAATTTCACATCCCCGTTACAATTTTTACATTTTACATACTCGAAAATTTCAGTAAACATCGAAGAAAATTCCAAAATTCGATAATTGAAGTTATTATCTTTCGGCATCGGTAAATCCCCATTCACGATTTTGTCTGCGTTTTCTAAACAATATGTTTCTTCGTATTTCCATGGATTTGGGCATTTTCTTCTTTTTGCCTACATCTTTTCGATACTCGTTATTTTGATGAAGTTCACGTGATCCTTATGACATTTTCATCCTTAAAAGGAACTAATAAAACAATGAAATACACGTAGAAATACAGGTAACGCACGTTCGACACAACTTACACCAACACACTAACACACAATAACAATAATGTAAAATGAGCTGTAAAATGCACTTATAACGCCATCTCTTAATAGTAATGAGAATTATTAAGTCATATTTACAGAATTATATAAGTCGGTTTAAAGAAGAATAGAAAAATTGTATTCTACCTTCGCGTCATTCACAATAGACTAGAAATAAGCCTGTAACGCTGCACTACTAAGGAGCGCATATCTTTAGAACCAAATCGAATTTCAAAAAACGGCTTCACAACAATGTTTTTGAGTTGTTAAGGAGTGAAAATATGCAAAAAAAACTTTGATCATTTTTTGAACTTTAAAAAGTACTAACTCACCTTAATTGGTAGTCATATTTCATTTTAAACAACAATAATATTTGGAATTAATATTATTTGAAAGTCAGTGATATTTTTACAGGCGTTATTATTAAAGTGTGCGATAAACATTTAGTAAAAAAATATATGTATTAATTTCATTTGAGGTGATGACATTAAATAACTATCCGCATCATATTTATTAATATACATTTAATTTATATTGATATATTATAAATATAATCTTAATAATACAAAAATAAATAAGTTTAACTGTCTTGATCAGTTTCGTATTTTAAATTCTTAATTTAATAATTTTAAAATGACTGATACATTAAAACAGCTTAATATCAAAAGAGGTGAAATTAAGCGTCAATTAAAGGTATTTTATAATTCCATATGCGTTGATGAGATTGAGTTGTCACAGACGCGGGAGCGTTATGATAGGGCTCCAGCTTTGTGGCAAAAGTTTGAATATCTAAATCGTGAAATTGAATGTACCTTACATGAGGCTGGAGACGAAAGAGCACTGCAAGAACATATAGAGCATTCGCAAACATAATAGAAAGCATATTATGAGGCATTAGGTAAAACACGGGATGAATTACAGAAAACAGATCAGGAAATACAGCTACAAAACCTCGTTCAGCGGCAAAATGTAGTTCATCAACGAGGTCTAGGCCAAACTTTAAAGGTTAAGTTACCGCCGTTGATTATACCTTCATTCTCCTGCGATTACGATCAATGGTTTACATTTCAATATTCCTGTGAAAAGGCAGTACACAATTGGGAGGATCTGCCTAACTTCCAAAAATTTCCAATTTTATGAGGGTTACTCAAGTACAACGCTCTCAACGTAACTTCGGACTTTGAAGCTACCGATGCTAATTAGGAGGAGGCGTGGGAACTGTTGCAGAACAGATACGCGAACAGAAGGTTAATCGTAAATACTCATATGAAAGAATTATTCGAACTCTCAACAATTAACAAAATGAGCCAGAGTGATCTTACAGGCATGGTGGACGCCATTCATACACATATTCGATCACAGAATTCGCTGGATCAACCAGTCGAGCACTGGGATAACATTTTAATGTATTTAATCAGAGGCAAACTAGATAATGCGACGAAAGAGGATTGGGAAGGAGAAATTAGTTTGAGAGAAGACGATGCATCACCAACACTGAATTCATTTTTGAAGTTTTTGGAGAGGAGATGCTTTATGTTAGAAATTACCGATAGAGGAAAGGTGAAACAGGACGTTATTTATGGAAATATCAATTTTGGCATATTAAGAAAAAGGGTAGTTTTGGCAAGAACATCTGCGATAAGTTTTCCGAATGACAGTTCATTGAATTATCTCTGTGATTATTGCAACGAACATCATCTTATTTATAAATGTGAAGCTTTTTTGAAGTTATCAGCTAATAAGAGATATGAGGAATGCAAAAGGTTGAAGTTGTGTACGAACTGCTTGAGGAAGGGCAGCGAACGAACTGCTTGATCAAAGGACAGCAGGTCATCTTCATGCAGAAAATGTGGTCTCAAGCATAGTACGCTTATACATCTACATAACAAAGAAAACAAGGCTTCTATCTCCGATCAGTCAGCAAAGATTTCAACTACGATTGGAAATACAACGTCATCAGTAGTAACACATTGTATACCATCGAAGTATTCTCAAGTAATTTTGTCAACGGCGCAGGTTTATATTAGCGATGCCAAGGGAAATCAACGTAAGTGACAGGTACTTTTAGATCCTGGATCGCAGATTGATCTAATAACCAAGGAATTAACAAGAAAATTACAATTACGATGGGATAGTATAAATATTCCATTCAGTGGCGTAACAAATCAAAACTGAAGATCAATAAATCAACACAAAGAACGCTAAATTCAACCGTGAGTCGTTTTTCTACAAGGCAAGACTGCTTTATCATGCCAAGCATAACAGAAGCAACTCCACAGATTTCACTGAATAAGGGCAAACTTCATATTCCAGAAGGGATTGAACTAGCAGATCCCGACTTAAATATACCAGGACCGATAGACTTGCTAATAGAGCTGGACTATTGTGGAAAATCTTATGCGTTGGGGAAAACATTTCTAATACAGATCAACCAAGTTTCCAGAAAACACAATTAGGATGGATAGTAGGAGGCGAATATGGTGTAAAAGAAGTGAACTTACTCACGTGGCTTGTCATCAGGTCACAGCATCATCACTGCAAAGGCAACTTGAACATTTCTGGAAGATTGAAGAATTAGACTACAAAAAAAATACGATTATCAAGAATTCTGCGAGACTCAGTTTCAGCAAACACACGTCAGAGATGAAAATGGAAGATTCATTGTCCAGTTACCACAAGGCGCTGAGGTAAAATTGGGAGATTCCTTTCAAGACGCTTTACGAAGATTATAAAGTTTTCAACGTCGTCTTTATAAGCAGCCACAATTAAAGGAAGATTATTAAAAGTGTTTTAGAGACTATGAAGAAGACGGTCGCATGTCTATCTATCAGGAAAGTACTGGAGATGTAAATGATTATTTCTACATTCCACGTTAGTCGGTTATTAAGGATGACAGTTTATCGACAAAGTTACGCGTAGTATTTGATACATCAGCAAAATCATCAAAAGACAAATCACTTAATGACAAATTAATGGCAGGTCCAAATCTGCAAAATTACCTCATTCAAATCTTGTTAAGATTCAGGTTTCATGAATACGTGATTACTGCCGATATTCAGCAAATGTTTCGACAAATTTTGGTTGTAGAATAAGATCGGAATTTCCAACGAATCTTGTGGAGAGAAAATCCTAAAGACCCTATTAAAATATATATGTAGAATACGGTCACTTATGGAATGACATCTGCACCATTTCTGGCAATGCGCCGTCACAAGGAATTAGCATATTAAAATAAAGTCAACTCACCTGCAATAGCAAAAGTTTTAAACACAGATTTTTACATGGATGATTTGCTTACAGGTATTAAAATTATAAAAGAAACCATCGAGTTGCGGAAACAGTTAACTACTATAAAGAACTTAGGTTGTTTTCCCCTTAGAAAATGGAGAGTAAATGGTTATGTGGACTAATTTCGTCGATTCACTTAATCGAGTTCAGGATTTCATAATACCAAGAAATGTAAATCCAGGAAATGCACTAGCATTTCTGACTACAGTGCTTGACATTACATGGTTTCAGCGATGCGTCGGAGAAAACTTACGGAGCATGCGTTTACATCGTTGGCGTCAATCAAAATAACGTAACGCAGTCCAATCTGCTTTGCTCTAAATCAAAGGTAGCACCACTAAGGACTATTACTTTACCACGATTGGAGCTCACAGCAACTAGGTTGTTGGCAAGACTAATCGCGACAATTAAACCAAACCTTTTAAACGATATTACTGGGATCTACTAATGGTCTGATTCAATTATTACACTACATTGGTTCAAAAAACCTTCAAGTAATTTGAAATCGTTTTAAGCCAATAGGGTAGCAGAAATCCAGGAACTAACGTGTTGTGGTACATGGCGTCAAGTACCATCCAAGCAAAATCCTGCAGATCACTTGTTCACGGGACTGCAGGCTCACAAACTGTTGATACAGAAGGATTGGTGGCATGGACCTGATTGAATTGCTTCGAAAAACCAGTGGCCATCGAATATAATACTCGCTATAGAAATTCCATTACCCACGAAACAAAAAATAGTAGCAGTTGCTACTGTTGAATCTAAGCATAATATTTTGAGGAAGTATTCTTCGTTTACTAAGTTACAAAGGATAGTAGCGTACTGTATCCGATTTATTAAGAAGACTAGAAGACGACAAATAAGCGGATCTCTTGAAACGTCCGAATTAGAAAAGGCACTTACGAGGATACTGCTTTGGACTCAGGAGAAGAACTTTTCACGAGATTTTATGCGGTTATGCGCAGAAAAGCCAGTTGTAATGAAAAGCAGTATCATCACATTAAAGCCATTTATCGATGAAGGCGGATTAATTAGGGTAGGAGGACGTCTGCGAAATGCTAACATACCCGATGGACAAAAATTTCCAGTCGTCCTACCAGCGAAGCATTATATCAGAAATTATTCTGAGAGATGAACATTACCGTTTACTACATTGTGTCCCAAAACAGTTACTCTATTCTATTCGATAAAAGTATTGGCCTATATCATGCGATCGATTAGTAAGAAAAATAACACGTAACTGCATTTCTTGCTTCAGGTATAAACCGAAGATAACCGAATTGCTCATGGGTAATCTACTATGCTCAAGTGTGAATATTTCAGTTAGACCGTTTGAAAAGAAAGGAGTCGATTATGGAGGACCACTACAAGTGCGTGAAAGCAAAATACTTGTTAGAATTCCTGTATCAAGGGGTTACATTGCGATCTTTAGATGCTTTACAACAAAGGCCATACATCTTGAGCTCGTTAGCGGTCTGACGACTGAGACATTTCTCGATGCTCTCAGGCGATTTATAGCACGTAGGCGTCTTTGCACATCATTGCATTCCGACAATGAAACCAATTTTATTGGAGCTGCTTGTGAGTTGAGAGAGATCTACGAGTTTCTCAGTACTTCAGAGGTTGAAATTAAAATGACATTATCTACACGAGGTATTGAATGGAGATTTATACCACCCAGATCGCTGCACTTTGTCGGCATTTGGGAGGCGGCGGTCAGATCTGTTAAGCGACAATTGCACACTGTGAAGGCGAATCTCATTTTCACATTTGAGGAGTATTACACATTGCTAACAGAAATAGAATCCATACTTAATTCAAGACCATTAATGCCAATATCCTCAGATCCTACAGACTTAAACGTTCTTTGTACCTCACACTTTCTCATAGGAGATTCACTACTTGTGCCAGCTTCAGAATATTTTCTCGATGTTCCAGATACTCTTCTTTCTAGGTCGCAACATATCCAAAAGTTGAAACAACATTTTTGGAATAGGTGGCAATCGGACTACTTACAACATCTCCATGATCGTCAAAAGCGGACATCTAGAACAACCAATCTCAAGATTGGAACTATGGTTCTGTTGGTTAACGATAACCAACCACCGTTGCAGTGGAATCTGGGACGTATCATTGAGATTTTCCCAAGGGAAGACCACATAGTTAGAGTAGCCAATGTCATAACAACACAGGGAATATTCAAAAGTGCTACTAAGAAACTGTGTATCCTACCCTTCGATTCTTGAATTTTTATTCGTTAAGTTAATTTGCTAATCTAAGTTAGGATTAGAATAAGTTTATTTTTGAGTATTAAGTAACATTAATGTTACTTATTACAAAAATAAAATTATGTAATTAATTTTATTTTTCGATTATGTTGCACTGTAACGCGTTTCTTGTTGTTTAATTCAAAGCTAATTATCTGTAAAATTACGTTAATTATTAAAATTGAGATTTCAGTGGGGGCCGGGATGTTTTGGCGCCAAAATCATTTTGGCGCCACCGATCGCGCTAATTTTTGTTTGTTTGTTTTTTCACGAGTTGATGTGTGCCCGTACAACATTAGCTCGTGCTTGTTACATTTTATCAAATAAATGGTTTTTATAAAGTTACCAGCGACTTTTTATTAAACTCAAACAGCCTCTGTAGAATTATCAACAAATCTGAAAATTTTTATTTGGCTTAAATGATACTTTAAGATGTCAAGAAAAAAAGACAATTCGTTGTATACCTGGCAGAAAGATTTTATTTATTTTATTTATTTCATGCCTGGTAGAAGGGTTTTATGATGCTACATTATACAATGCAATTTTACCGATGATTTTCTGACACTTTAAGCTTTACTTTTTCGGCACCATATGACCTTAATTTTATATGCTTCACTATTTACTATTTACTTCTACTAGATTCAGTTTGACACCCACAGCAACGCCGTGCTACATTTCTAATTAAACTTGAACAAAAATTCATCTGTCGTATTTTTATTGATCAATCGTCACATATGGAATTGTGGAAAAGTGTATGAGAATCGAAAAGAAAGTAGATGAAGTAGTCTCCAACCGTTACTCGTTGGAGACGACAAATCGAAGAGACGTTAGCTCAGCTGTGAAGAAACTGAAGCTATCGGAATATTATATTGAACTTTCTCACAGTTTTAAGTGCGATTGCAGATAAAGTCGTTTGCAAAACGTCTAAATCAAACGTGAAGTTCACCGAAAGCAGTAAGCGCGATTTAGGATTCAAAATCGTTATTTCGTGTGAAAACTACGAAAACACTAATTCCGAATTGCCCATTCATTGGTACAGGATATGAAATCAATCGCAGAATTAGTGTTGCAATGCGATTATTAAGAATTGGTCTTCATAGTATCAGAAAGTTTTGCGCCTTCATGGATTTTCCTCATCTTTTCCACTAGTTTTACGATAAAATTATCTCTGCGGTTCATACCGCGACTGAAACTGTTTAAAAAATCATATGCAAAACGCAGCAGAACAGAAGAAAGCTGAGTGTTCTCGAAATAATGATAACGGTTTAACTGTCTCAGGTGATGGGTCGTGAAGAAAACGAGGCTTTTAATCATTATTCGGATTAGTGTCGCTGATCGGTTGGTATATTGGTAAAGTTATTGGCATATGTGTAAAATCAAAGTACTCTAGATCGTATAAGTTCTGGAAGAAAAAAACTGATACACAAGAGTGTGCAGAATGGACAGAAATACACGCGCAAACATGTCAACCGAACTACGAGGGCTCCGCTAGTAAGATGGAATGTGACGCAATCGATGAAATGTTTCGACGGTCGAAGGATCTATATTCTACAAAGTATTTATATTACGATGGGGATGGCGATTCGGAAACGTTCAATCATATACTATAGGGTGATTTTTTAAGCGTAGTTTTTTTAAAAATCGAATAAAACACTCAAATTTGCATCATATATTCAAAATTTTTATTGGAATCGATAAATTGGCCTTTGCCATTTACGTTTTAAAGATAACTTCATGTAAATGTTGTCCGCGGCTCCGTTTCAAATGGTCCATTCGGAAGGTCCAATTTTGCGTCACTTTTTCGAGCATT
>JABFPR010000013.1:0-28337 GCA_022817345.1 Neoscelio sp. ZL-2020
TTAAGTCGTGAACATCTCCGTGAGATTATTTTTTACATCATTCGACGTGGATTATCTCAACAACAGTGCATCGATGAACTTAATCCGACTTTTGGCAATGAAGCACCATCAAAAACCACTATATATCGGTGGTATACGGAATTTAATTATGGCCGTGGTTCGCTCAGTGACAAATTTCGTGAAGGTCGTCCAAAATCGGTTGTTGTTCCATAAAGAATTGATGCTGTGCGTGAACTGATATTGCAAGATCGCCATGTGACTTATCGTTAGATTGAGGTATCCTTAGGCATTAGTGGGACCTGCATACGTTCAATATCGCATGAACATTTAGCCCCCAAACAAATTTGTTCGCGTTAGATCCTACATAATTTGACAATCGCTCAAAAAAAGGCTTGTGTCGATTGGTTGAAAGAAATGCTCTAGAAATACGATTGCGTTGCTACAAAACACGTCTATGACATAGTAACAGGTGACAAATCATGAATTTTTGCGTATGAGCCCGAAAGTAATCAGCAGTCAACTGTATGGGTCTTTCAAGATGAGCCAAATCCAACAAAAGTTGTTCGCGCACGAAGCGAAGCAAATGATCGCCTGTTTTTTCGGAAAAACCGGATATGGGGCAACCGTACCATTAGTGCAACGTCGAACGGGCAATTTTGAATGGTTTACAACCATTTGTTTGCCACAAGTCTTCGGAAAATTAAGGGAAATCAACCGCCGAAGACGAATTATTCTCCACCAGGACAATGCGAGCTCTCGCACATCGGCTCAAACAAGAGACTTTTTGAAAACTGAAAAAGTCGAATTGATGAGTAATCCGCCGTACAGCCCTGATTAGGCACCCAATGGATTTTTTTATTCCCGTACATTAAAAATAAATTACGAGGTCAACGTTTTTCAACGCCTGAAGAAGCAGCTAATGCGTTCAAAATGCATGTTTTAGAGGTACCTCAATCGGAATTGAAAAAATGCTTCAATCATAGATTTAAGCGCATAAAAAAGAGTATTGATCTTCATGGAGAATATTTTGAAAAAATATAGAGCCATGTAATAACGTTAAATTGTGTAATAATTGTTAGTTATAATAATATAATAAACTGCTTAAATTTCTTCCTTAAAAGGATTACAGAAATGAAAATAGTTAAACTTTCGAAAGAATTTTAAATCTGTTTTTCTTTGAATAATAAATTAAAAATCAAGAATAATAAATCTGTTTTATGACAATTGTTGTAAAAGTATACTTGTCATTGTTGTACAAATATTGTATAAAAGTATACAAATTGTTTTTGGATAATTATTAGTAATATTTATATTAATATATAATATATATTAATAGGTATTAAAATATTAGTAAACAAATTAATAATTGCAAATAATAAAATCTCAGTAAATGATATGAATTGATTTCTTAAAAATACTACTCATTATTAGTGCCTCTTTAATATCTGTCGCAGAACTTTCGAGACATCAACGTGGAGATGACGTACTCGAATTTTGACTCGTGTAAGTTACTTTACGCATTTTTATGTTGACCTACTTATAAAACTGATACTTTCAATTACATTATGAAAGTTAATAATTATGTTGTATGAAGATTGTTATAATCAAATAGGTGCTAGCAGAAACTCTAGAACAATCATATGTTTCATTAATTTATAATGCAATTGTTAAAATAATTTATCGTTTTTATAACCTAAAATACGATTTTAAGCTATATATATCATATATACATATGCATTTTAAAAACAGAGATTTTTACAATTACACATATGAAATAAAGATTATGTATTTTTAAAATAAATTGTTTATCGAGATATATCAAGTCAATTGCAAGCATTGCTGGATGAGGATGACGCTCAAACGCAACAACAACTCGTGGATCAAGTAATGTGACACGAGAAGCCGTCTCCATACGTTTGAAAGCCATCGGAATGATCCAGAAGATGGGAAAATGGGTTCCACATGAACTGAATGAAAGACAGCAGGAAATCCGAAAAACCACTTGCGAAATGCTGCTCGCCAGGTACAATAGAAAGATATTTCTCCGTCGAATTGTGACTGGCGATGAAAAGTGGATATATTTCTAGAATCTTAAGCGTGTTTAGTGGGATCAGAAGGGTGAGCTCTATTATGAGCTGCTTAATCCTGGCGAAACTGTTAACACTGGACGCTATTGACAACAAATTATCGATTTGATTCAAGCTTTGCGTGAAAAACGACCAGGATATCAAAGATAGCATCACAAGCAAAACCGGTCAAGTAAACGATTGAGTCGTTTAGTTGGGAAATACTTTCTCATTCGGCTTACTCACCAGACTTGGCACCGTCTGATTACAATTTATTTGCGAGGATGATACACGCACTTGCTGATAAGCGCTTCACTTCTTACGAAAATGTACGCAAATGGCTGGATGACTGGTTTGCCTCAAAAGAGCAACAGTTTTTTTGGCGTGGCATCCAGAAATTGACGGACAGGTTGGAAAATGAATAGATAGCGATGGGCAATACTTCGAATAAAATATTTGTTATCATTTTCATACTATAAACGTGTATTTTCAATACAAAAATTCCGGTTTCATATTTACTTACCTGATAATTACAAATTGGAAAATTTTACGTTTTTATAAGTTTTGCTAGTTTTGTATTATTTTTAATAAATGAATGAATCATTTAATTCAAAATTTGCACCTTTTTAAAAAATGTAGTGTATATAAGAATGTTAATATGTATATATAAACCGTTTATAATTTAACACTGACATGAACACAATCAAATGTTAATAATAAAACATATTCCTGATGGTCCGGCACCACTGCGCCAGTCCTGCTTGCACACACATGAGTCTCTATCATGCTTGAGAAGATTCCCCTTGCCCTCACGATGTAGACCTTCCACTCAACATATAAACATTTGGCGCGTGTGGATTAGGTATCAGTAATTTAATCCATACGGATTGAATATTCAGCTTTCTTTCTTTATTTGATAACATACAATAAACAATACGTGCGTCACAATACATTTAATATTGCTTATAATTATGAATAATTAATGCCATATTATATTTAATTAATTTGTATTAAAATCAGTTTAGTATTTCTTTCTAGCATTCACATTATGTCCAGGTTTTCATATAATGGTCGGAAAAAGTGTAAATTTTAAGAGTCTTCATTATGTAAGGGATAATGCATGAACCTTCGATTTTTGACAAAATTTTTACCATATTTTAAGCTTTAATTTGAATTATCTTGACAGAAAAATAACAAAACAAAATGACGTCCTCCACATCTATCGAAACATTGCCATGCTCAGTCAGCTTGTATATAATCCTCCTCGTTGTAAATTCATCTGAAATCAATAAAACCTGTCGTATTAGAAAAAATTAAATTTTCTGTAGGTTATACAATGTTAAACAATTTAATATTTAATATTATTTATCTTAAGACAAACACCTAAAAACAGAAATCAAAAAACGTAAAAACAGTAATTTAAATTTCAAACGTCCGCCATTTTGTAAATTTTCAACCTATTTACTTAAAAGTATGTATAACTCCCAACTAATTTAATGTGTTTCTCAATGTAATGGGTTTTATTGATTTAAGATCATTAGTCAAGGAGCAGAAGCATACAAATGTTTATCGTGTTCGCTGGGCTTGGCAATGTTCCAATAGACGTGGCGGGCGCTATTTTGACTTTTATTCTACCAAAAAAATTTCCCTAGCCAGTAACGATATAAACATAAACAATTTCACTTAAATGATATTTCTTTTGTAGGCTTAACATAAAATGGTATTTGATTTCACCAAAGTTAAGGAATTTCTATGGAATGATATTAGTAAAAACACAATGTCCAATTATTTTAAAAAGTGGAAACTGTGTTAAACTAAATATGATAACATTTTATGAAGTATGTATTTTACGTAATATATTATATTAGAAAATTTACTATACTCTATATATAAAGCTCTTAAAAATGCATTTATTTTATATAATATAAACCGCGCTGTTCTTGTTAACTATTATGTGAAACTTGTTTTCGCTTAAATATATTTAGAATGTGAAAAACGTTCTTAGCGCAACATCTTAGATATATAAATATTCGAGTATCCCCACTTTACAAATAAACACTAGGTGTAAGCTACAATGCGTCAGTCTGCTCGTTATAGCTCGGCAAAGTTGATGTGTCATAAAATTGGGATATACCACACACCCCTGTGTACACTTTGTAAAAGTTCTTTTTATGTTTACTTATTTCTTTCACAATTAAGTGATAAACTTAATTCATACCACTGACTACTACCAGCGACCTCACTAGAGCGAGGGTTTGGTTGTGAAGTCGCATGTCTCGTGTAGTTTATTTAATTGTGATAGCGATTGAGTCATCATAGGTCTGATTTCTCAAAGCCAAGGAAATTTTCCAATCGATTGAAAATGAACCGAGATAAGCTATTTTTTCAATATGTGCTTCTTCACTACTGCGACCTCAAAAAACCGCAGCTGAAACACATCGAATTTTATCTGAAGTATATTCTTATGAAAATCCAGGTAAAGAAAACAAAATTGTTATGATGTATTTTAACTGGTGATAAAAAACCGATTTATTTTGATAATCGCATACGGAATAAATCATAGGTGATCGCTACAGAAGGACAGGAACTCTGTCAACTTACCACACTGTATGACTAGTATTACAGACACGGGTAGCACGGGTAGCTTTGCCTAGTTGTGCCATTTTTTCACCGTAAATAGAAGTAAAATTAGGTGGCAAATGCAAATCAAAAAAGCAAATTAGTTAGTAGTTGAAAAGATACTCCAGTCACTACAACAAACTGTTTAAATAAATTTGGATTACATCTCGTCCTCAGCATACCGTCCTGGAATAGCAAGGATGCACGCTGGTTACATTGCAAAAGGGAAGCAAATAGATAAACTAGAGAAGTATAACTATCATGTAAACTCCCTATATGACTCCAGTATCGGACGTTCATCTGCGTAGATTATGCGGAGGGATAAAGAGAAATGAAATTTAAATGTACCTTTTCCATTTATGCTAAAATTGTTGACATATTTTGAAAATTCGTTCCGTCTAGTTGCATGATTTCGTTGGGCGTTAATGGGTGCGGTGAGTGGAAGATGGCACGGACGTCTATCCAAGATAAGTGCTCGTTTGTGAGGTTATCGCAAATATACTCGTTTCGTGAAGATGATGCGTTCTCATAGATGCGGCGAGCGTCGCACGCGGAGACCAATTAGAGGGTCACTCGCAGACAGACGGATTATAAATAGATGCTCGAAGAAATCTGCGAATCCAATTGTTTGTAATTTTTGTCAGGTTACATTGACAAAAATTAAAATACGAATTTGTCGCGAAATATCGCATCTCCTATTTCTTAATACATGCCTAATATAAATGATTTGATATGTCAGAGTGACATGTGTATTTTGATTTTCTATACAAACCTTACGTCCATAATTATTAAAAAATATCATCATTACGTTCCAATCACAGGGATTGGTTAGGGTTTGTTTAGTTCGAATATAATTATGACAGCGAAGAAATAAAATTATAATATTATTTTGGTTCGACGGACAATTATAAACTTCATAATCATAATCAGAAAATCAAAATATATAGGAATCACTTCGATATACTCGATTTTACTATAGGCTGTATTACTATCTTATTACCGGTAAGCTTATATATTAGGTGTACAACATTGCTTCCGCCGTTTTCCAATTGATGGCTTTAGCGATAAATGGTGGTAGAAATAAACAGATATATACGTCATACAATAAGAATTGGAATTTGCAACATAACCCCATCGAAACATTAGTCGACTTGTGTCCGAATCGTAATGTTATTTTAGATTGAAAATGTCAGTTTACGAGCCAAATTCTCGTCGTTTGCGAGAGGTTTTAATTTTCTGCTTCAATATGAAGAAATCTGCGGCTGAGGCTCGTCGTATGCTCTCAAATACTTAGAGCGAGACCGCTATTAGTGAAAAAACGTGACGTGAGTGGTTTCAACGCTTCAAGCACGGTAGTTTTGGCATCGAAGACCGGCATGGCGGTGGAAGAGAGAAGGTTTTCAAAGATGTAGAATTGGAGGCATTACTTCATGAAGACTCGTGTCAAATGCATGAAGAATTGGCAGGATCATTAGGAGTGACTCAAGAAGACATTTCAAAACGCCTCAAAGCCATGGGAATGATTCAGAAACAAGGAAATTGGGTACCGTACGAGTTGAAGCCGAGAGATGTTGAACTGCGTTTGTTTACTTGTGAACAGCTGCTTGAAAGGCAAAGACGGAAGGGATTTCTGCAAAGTCCTACCCCACCCGCCGTATTCTCCTGACATTGCTCCCTCTGACTATCACTTGACGCGGGATTCATATGCTGCCCGAAATATGGGAGAAAGTAGTGGCCAGCGATGGACAATATTTTGAATCGTTAATGTATAACCAGTTTTTACAAAAAAGCGTCGAATGTTTGAAAAATAACGGCGGAAGCAAAGTTGTACACCTAATAATTAACGATAACACTATACATACGACATTACAATATTGTCAATTTATTTATACAACATTATACCGCTCGTAGATATGTATTCAATGGGCCATCGTCCATTTGTAACCCATCGGCGGTCCGGGGAAAATTATCGAAATCGTTGAGTCCAAGTTTTGTACAAGTAAATATCATAAAAGATGTTTATTAAAATGACAATGGGGTTTCGACGGTTTCGATCGCAATAGCGGAAACATATTTCTTATTGCCCTAGATGACGTGAAATGATGGCATCTGATGCATACATCGGCACCCTGCATGTGGTTCCAACATGGATACTAGAAATTATATTTATCAAATTGTTATAAGAACATAATTTACTATAAATTGATTTGTAATATAGTGTACACGTTATATTAAAATGTATGTAAAATGAAACATAAATTACATTTCAAACTTGTTAGTAATGAAATTACAACTGTATAAAGTAGCATTTTTTAATAAAATCACACGAAAAATTATAAAATAAATTTAAGTTTTCGAATGGAATATTAATAATGGAATATTAATAACATGGGGATCCGACATAAATATCCTACATGGAAACTATATATATTGAGATTCGATATGGCTAACCTACACGGAAATCGTAAATGGGGATCCGACATTGAAAACTTACGTGGGGATCAGACATTGCTAATCTAAATGGAGATCCTACATGACTACCTTAAATTGTGACCCTCCATGTGTACCCAATATAGAGATCTGACTATATATCTATTTCTCTTAATAGATATATATATCTATATATCTATTAAGAGAAAATAAAATCCCTTGTAGAAATGATTCACTGAAAGTCGTGTAAAAGAGAGATGTAGCAAATACTAAGTGCAATGCACGTCTATACAATATCTCATTAATGTGATGAAATAACTGATGTATGATCTAAAGTCAGAAGTAAGGTAGTATCTACAAGACGGAAAATATTTTTTTATAGTTATTGGGAAAATAACTATAGAGCACTCAGATTATAACCTATTGTACTTATCACCCTCGTCTCTTGTGGTGATGATAATAGTCTTCACAGAATATTCAAAATCCTTATAGTACTATATATTAGCCAAAGTGGCTAGTTCTAACCAGTTTGCTTGCCTCGGTATTTCAGTTGTGGGCCTTACCACACCTATGGTTCTGAGTCTTACGAAACACAACATTGGGCATTCCATCACAATGTGTATTGTGCTTTCCTCATTCTCCACACACCATCTACTCAAGTTGTTGTTTCTCTTACCTATTTTATATAGTACGTCATATAACATGACGTGGATCTATGAAGTCATCATAATACCACCTATGCTGCCATGATCTGGTGGTCTAGAGTTACACTGAAATCAGCAGAGCCAATATAGAAACATATAGTTCCTGTGTGCAAATTCCCAGTCCCTACCTATAACACTTGTACAGAGCCATTGATAGCCTACAGCCTTGCTCACCAATTTATGTACATAGAGTTTCCAGCTTGGTATGCTATTCAAGTTAACACCTAGATATTTCACCGATTCCGATAACTCCAGTTTTTTATCACAAAAAACTAGCTTTTGTAGACCAATGTGTTTCATTTATCTGGTGAAGAGCATCAGTTCTGTCTTATCAGGATTAACAGAAAGCCCTGATTTTTCACACCAGCATTTCACTTTGAAGAGTTTCCTTTCCTTCAAGTCTATTAATGTAGTCACAAACCTAAACCTGATTTGAATGGCCACATCATCGGTGAAGGCTTGTGCATGTGTAACTCCCTTCTGAATATCCCATAGTAGCTCGTCTGCCACTACTTCCTGTGGACACTCTCTGTTCACAAGCTCGCTTACACCACCCACCTATAACTATAACACTGTTTGAGATAACATGCAGTTTATCCAATTTATATTAGTTGATTCCACTCTACGTTTTCTCAACGCTTTCACTACCGCCTCTTTGGTGACATGATGGAGTGCGACAGATGTTTTTCTACCTGCTTTGTAATCATATTGTTACTCATTGAGTGGCTTGTTGCTCAAGCACGTCTCTTTTATGTAGGCTCAGGTTTAGGAATGAAGAAAAGTCTAGTTGATTTCCATCTAGAATGAATTGCCAGTATCGCAAAATTCATTCTATCTTTATGTAATTTATTTCGAATCATAGATTTATCTCATTGATACAGTGCTGCAAGTAATTTTTCGAACGTATGTTATGTACCAGGTCTACCGATTAATAATTCTTAATTTGTTTAAGAGATGGCACTGCAAATACGGGATAGTTCACAGTATTAACTGATGTGCCATTTTGTTGCTATGATAGCTGTATTTAAAACGCCATAGTTGTTTAAACGTTTACAAGTAAGCATCATATTTTTTCATGTGGTAATCATGTCATGTTTTGAGCCAAATAATTAGCATTTGTGGCACGTACTGCTTCTCTTGTTCAATCAAATGAAAAACGCGTGCGAAAGCCGTCGTATACTTTTAGGAACTTACGGCGACAATGTCCCAACGCAAGACGCTTGTATGAGTTGAATTAGACGAATCATAAGTAGTGATTTCGACTTGAAAGACAAAGAGGTCCCAGGTCAATCTAAAAAATTTGAAGATACCGAATTGCAAGCATTATTGGTTGAAGACATTGCACAAACTCAACAATAATTGCAGGAAAGTTTAATGTTGGTCAACAAACCATTTCTGATCGTCTACATGCCATGGGAAAGATCCAGATGGCAGGAGAATGGGTACCACGTCAATTGAACGAAAGACTGATGGAAAAGCGAAATAAGGTGTGCGAGATTTTGCTTCTTCGCTTTAAAAGAAAGTCTTTTTTTATCGGATTTTGATTGGTGAAGAAAAATGGATATTTTTCGAGAACCCGAAAAGCAAAACATCATGAGTTTCACCAGAACAACCATTAACGTCTACCCCAAAGCCGAATCTCTTCTGAAAAAAGACAATGCTGTACATTTTGTTGGATAAGAAAAGTATCGTGTATTATGAGCTTCTAAAACCTGATGAAGCAGTTAATACCACTCGCTACCGACAACAAATGATCAATTGGAACCATGCGTTGATCGTAAAGCGACCAGAATGGGCTTGAAGACACGGAAAAGTGATTCTGCAGCACAATAACGCGCCATCACACACAGCATATCTGGTCAAAGATACGATTTCTGCACTTAGCTGGGATCTCTCGCAACACCCGCCTTATTCACCCGACCTTGCTTCTTCCGACTACCACTTGTTTTCATCGATGACACACGCACTTTCCCAGAAACACTCCAACAATTACGAAGAAGTTTGTTCAATGAAATGAAAGAAGAAATGGTTTGTTCAATGAATCGACTCAAAAGAGGAACTTTTTTTCTGGCAAGGCATCCACAAATTGGCGGAAAGATATGGAAAATATATAGCTAGCGATGGCGCATACTTTGAATATAACATTTTCTTCACCATTCTGCCAAATTAAACGTGGATTTTCAACGAAAAAATTAAGAATTATTAACCAGTAGACCTGGTATACACTTGTAGAGAATAAATAGACAATCTTATTACTCGCAATGTTGGGAATAATAAGATTGTCCAAGTTCATTATTAGAAAGAACACACTAAGGCATTAAAAAGTTCAGACGACGTTTTCAATCCTTCTCAACAGTATATGATTATTTCTAACAAAATTATATTATTTTCAAATTGCCATTATTCAAAACGATTCCAAATGAACCGTTCATTTAGCTGACGGATGTATGCGAGTAAAATTTTAATTTTAATTTGAATAGCATACTTTTAATCCGTTATCCATAAAATTGCCTATAACATAGGCAATTTTATTAGTACCTTTTTTCTAGTTGCAATGTTGAACATAGGTACATATTAAAAAATTCAACTACAATGTGAAGTAATGTTGTCCAACGTTTTTACATGTTATATTAAACAATTTCTACACTTATCTCCTATTTTTCATTGCGAATTAAAGCGATTGCACATTAATTAATTTTATGGAAATTAATTTCTTAATAATTTGGTCACTGCTTTTGATTACTTGGTCTACTTGTAGATCTTCTTTGACCTTAGTTAAATTATCCACCCATGTAGAAATATCTATAGTGTTTAATAGGGCCAAAGTTGAACCAGCCCATCAGAGAGATTTCATATGCGTGAAATTCTGGTTCATTTCTTGGTGAGACGAATTTCTTTCAACTATATATATACTAAAAATAATTTTTAGATAATAAATAAAAAAGAAGAATTAAAATAAGTTAAAATTCATAAGTATATTTAAAAAGTTTACATTTTTATCAGGTGTACAAATAAGTTTCCGCCGTTTGACAAATGTTGGCGCCACCAGTAAGTTATGGTTAAAATTTTCAGATGTAAACGTCATTATCGTAAGGTTGGACATCAGTCAACAATATAACGTTAAAATATTAGTGATTTTTTATTAGTATAATATATTCTTTTGTGTGCGAAAATGTCGAGTTTTGAGCCGAATAAGCGTCATTTGCGGGAACTTTCGATTTACTTCTTCAATTTGAAGAAATCTGCAGCTGAGGCGTTTCTATTGCTTGTAGAAGCATATAGTGAGGCTGTTTTAAGTGAGAGAAGTTGCCGTGAGTGGTTTCAAAAGTTGAAGAACGGTAAATTTGACATCGAAGACAAAGAATGTTGCGGAAGGCCGAAAGTGTACGAAGACGCGGAATTGGAAGAATTATTGGATCAAGATTCGTGCCAAACGCAACAAGAACTTGCACTTACATTAGGAGTGACTCAACAAGCAATTTCACATCGGTTGAAATCACTGGGAATGATTCAAAAACAGGGAAATTGGGATCCATATGAACTGACAACGAGAAACGTTGAACGCCGATTTTTCACATGTGAAATGCTGTTTGCCAGGCATAAACGAAAGGGTTTTCTGCACCGTATAGTCACTGGTGATGAAAAACTATGATAATCCACTATGATAATCCAAAAAGAAAAAAATCATGGGGACCACCTGGCCATGCTTCAATATCTACAGCTAAGCCAAATTACATGGAAAAAAAACAATTCTGGTGAATTTGATCAGCTTGGTGTCGTGTATTATGAGTTGCTCAAATCGAACGAAACCATTACAGGGGCTGTATACCGAACGCAATTGATGAGATTGAGACGAGCACTCAAGGAAAAGTGCGCCCACTACTACTCCAGACAAGTCATAGTTATTCTCCTGCATGATAATGTTCGTCCACATGTTGCTTCTGATTTCCACTTGTTTCGATCGATGGCACATGGCCTGTCTGAGCAACACTTCACATCATACGAATATACCAAAAATTGGGTCGATTCGTAGATAGCCTCAAAAGATGAAGCATTCATCCGATGCAGTATCCATAGGCTGCCAGAAAGATGGGAAAAAGTAGTGGCAAGCGATGGACAATACTTCGAATAAAACATTAGGTTCCGTTCTTTCACAATAAATCCCCAATTTTTGATAAAAAACGGCGGAAACTTATTTGTACACCTGATACATTATTTGATTTGTATTGCATAATTTAGAAAGAAAAATGTAATATCTCAATTGAAACAGACTTGGATGTTAAGTATGTCAAGTTCGGTAGCTAACAGTCGACCTACGATTCATCAGGATTGGCCCAGTATTGGTCCTATTGCAATTTTCTACATGGGTAAAAATCTTTGTCAATGTTTAATAATATACATTTAATGGAACTGTTTTCAGATATTGAAATTTTTATTCTCGTTTTTTTCCATAGTCATGCTAATAACGGTATAAGGTATTTTTTAGATATTTTGATTGTTTACTTATTTTGTGCTTTAAATAATTATTACTATTATACATTGTAAAAAAGTTTCGATTTGTTTTTATTTTAATGGTTATCAATAAAATGTGCATACATTTTCAGATGTTAAGACTGTCCTATCACTTCATTAGAACTCTTCCATAATTGATTTATGCAAGTCTACACGCAAGGGTGCATGAAAATTGAGCATTATAAATGACTTAAAGTAAAATAGTTAAGTCATGTGTAAACTTTGTCAATTTAAAAAACGAAATATAATTATAATATATGTTAATTTAAAGTTAAATCAATATATCTATCGTAATATATATTATATAGAAATTATTTACACGATCTATTAGACACAAAGTGATGATGAAAAATTAATTGTTATCAAAATAATAATGAAATAATTGGTCCTTTTACAAAAAAACCATTTTAATACAATTCTAAAGTGAAATCACCCCTTTGCCGTGTAACGTGTTCTATAGTTATATAGTTAATTATAAAAGTTTGGTTCGGGAATCACAATCAAACAGGAAAATGCATTCATTCTCAGATAGTTATGCAGGTTATCTTCAGAAAATTAAGCATGACTTGAAATACTTTTCTCGGTGTCGAAGACGACGTACGACAAGTATTTTTATAATAGAGGATATAGTTTAATTGTTATATTTTTTTGTTACTATTACATTAAATAAAGGGATTTCGCATACAGGTCTCAAATAAGACATATGCAGATCTTTACTAGAAATCTAACATACAGTGGCGAGCTTATATATTGGGAAATGATTATATATGTTTAAAAAATAAATTTGTATATTAAAGGAATTATATTTTCTTGATGAATTACGTATTATATCTATGTAAATACATTTATATGTAAATCAAATATGCAAATCATTGATTCGTCAAATTTCATAAGAAATACGCGACTGTAAATTCATATAGTGGTGAGTTCATTTATTATTTCCATTCATTTAGTTTTATTATTGAAGTTTCTGCACAAAAATAAATTTATTTATATAACATTTTAATGAATTGTAGACATGGCTCGTGCTAAGCACATAATTCCAGAACAGCGACGAGAAAATTGTCGTTTTCGAAAAAATAATATGAAACTTAAAGAAATAGCTCGCCAACTAAATATATCGATAAATGCTTGCCATCGAGCTTTAAAATATATCAACGAATCAAATGATTTTTAAAATAAGCCTCGATCTGCTAGGCCTCGAACAACTAGATCTCGCGTTGATCGTTTAATATTTCATCACTCTGAGAAAGATAAATTCAACACTGCGATTTAAATTAAATCTGAAATATGAGAACAAAGAGTGAACATAGGCGTATGTACCATGCGTCGCCGTTTCAACGAGTTTGGACTAAAAGGACGTGAGGCAAGGCATAAACTTCTCATTAGTAAAAGAAAACAAGGCACGATTGCTGTTCGCAAAAGAAAATAAAAACCGGACTCTTGAACAGTGAGCAGAAATTATTTTCATAGACGAATCTAAATTTAATAGTTCTGGTTTTGACGAGAAAACGTATGTACGTCGTCGTGTAGGTGAAGAGTCCAAGGAAAAACGTTTAAAACCTACTGTTGAAGATGGCGGTGGCTATGGGATGGTATGGGGTGGGAAGAGCATGAATGGCCCTGGTCCCATTTGTCGCATAAATGGTATAATGGACCAACATTTTTAGTATTATTATTATTATTATGCCTGTCCGGGGTGCAAAGCTCAGGGATACTGAGTTTTCACCATTGTATCCCTTTCCCCCCAGTTAATACTCAAGAGGTTTCTATGAAACCTACCGGTTTGTAGTATGCTAGCAGGTTGTTTATATGCACTTCTTTGAATAACTCGGGATCTAGAATCCCGGCACCCAACCATTTGAGACGATGTCCTGTTAGGTTGGAGCATTTACATAGGAAGTAACTAGGTGTTTCCTCTTCCTTGTTACACCACAAGCCTGGAATAACATCTGCATTGACAGATGAATTATGATTAATGCAGGTTGATTCGATGCAACGAAGATGTGCTGTAGTGATAAAAAATAAAGGAGGAACTACTAAGTATTAGTCATAATTCACTTAAAAGTAATTGTATTTGTCACTTCGTTATTGTTTTCCGTTGTAAAAGTCGTTTTTATAAATTAATAATTTAGTTATACATAAATACTTACATATTATAATTGTTTCTTAACAATGTAATTAAACTGATATATTTCATCTGTACGTATATCGCACATACCATTTAAATGTACAAGGTCTGTAAATATGAAACCGGAATTTGCATAACGATGGCCCTAGCTGTCAATGTAGATACCGTCAAACCGCGTCATTGGCGCCATTTTCTTGTTTTGACATCTGACAAAGATTTTCAACTCACAACAATACAAGTATCATAAAACAGCATAGTTTGTAATAGCGTTGAACATGTCGAATTTTGTGCCTGGAAATTACGTTTAACTGCTGCATTTACGTACTGCAGCAGTTTTTTTCATTTGAAAAAAACTGCTGCAGAATCGCATTGAATGCTTGACGAAGCTTACGGTAAGCATGCTCTTGGTAAATCACAGTGCTTTGAGTGGTTTAAGAAATTCAAAAGTGGCGATTTTGACGTGAGAAACGAAGAACGCGTAACACCACCGTAAAAGATTGAATACAGCAAATTGCAAGCATTATTGGGTTAGTCTATGAAGTATTTATATGGAATGTAAGAAGTTTGCATTAGAATGCAAGCTCTCCTATCCGTGATTTGCGTGACAAACTCTTTTTCAAACGATGACAGCAACTGATGACACAAACATAACTTTCTTCTTTTTTTATACTTTTTTCACGTTTTCACCATATTTTGTCAGATTATTTTAAGTTTGTAACATGTCATGTAAACAATAAATAATCGTAAATTCTTGAAAATGTGAAGAAAACCTTAGTCTCATTTCTTTCTACCAAATAGCCCTGCCCTGTGTGTGTTCCAAATAGCCCTGCTATCGATGCTAACCGCTTAACATATGCTCATAAATCCGTCTAGATCTAAGTCAACATATGTGATTCGGCAAATAATTCATGAGAATTTAGTAGTCAAGAGTTCAATCTCTGTAACGGTACTCCATTTTCCCTATAACATTTATAAATATATCCTCACTGGTGTCGAAAAACGAAAATCTGTTCCGAATAGTCCCAGTCACCCCTATCTTACGTGAATACTACAACAAAGATCTGTAATTTATATCACTATGCAACATATTCCCTAGTCATAGGCTAATTCTGTTCAGTAACCCATACACCGGCACATATTATATCTTTTTAATTTAATTATATATCTTTTTAATAACTTGACTGTCGAATTATCATTTTTGGCTCAGTGGATCGGGTGTAGCCCCGTATGGTGTTTCAAATCATGTCTATGGATCACAGTTGACATGCTCAACGCATAAGGATCCACAAAACTTTCTTCCCGTTTTTCGTTATCTGTTACAATCTTGTAATGCAAAACATCCGTTTACATGGTTTTGTTCATGCTTATCGTTGATTGGTGCATCGAAATTTTTTCCTCTTTTTTTAAATTGATGTTTAAAAAATGTAATCGGTACAGTCAACGATTTTTGGTGCATGGTCTCATCTACCAACGAGCTTCATATCAACAAAGATTTTTGGTGCATGTAATAGGTTCAACGTATCACATTAAATCTCCGTTTTCGTACTTAATCGTGAAATTAATGTCAGCTAGTGCAGCGTACCATCTTTCTATTTGCAAATTTTGCGTTCTTTTTAGATTGATGTAAACTAACGTCTGACAATCGGTAAACAGAATTAGCAACAAAATTTCGCAAACTTTACATATGGTTTACACGATCGCCAAGATTTCCAGTTTCGATGAATGGTAATTGCATCGAACTGTATCCGTACATCTACTGAACGAGTAAATCGAATATATCTATTTTTTATCGTCCGTCTAACGTACCATTACCCCAAGTCTTTCAGTGCAGACATCGGTATGTAATTGAGTTGATTGTATAAGCCCTGAGATTGTATAAATATAATTTTGGTTTTAAAGTCAGAGTCTTTAATTTAATAATAAATTTATTAATTAATTATTGATTAATAATTTACTATGAAAACACAAAATTATTGAATTTGGCGTGGATTTAATAAAATGGGCAACATCCGCAGTAGCCATAAGGATTCCTTGACCTAGTTCGAGATCTTGTATTTATCACCTCGAAATTCTCAAAAAATCTACCCTAAATAATTTATCTGAGACATGCCAAAGTGACATTTTGCTTATCTTTGTAAATCATTAGTTTAACATAGCGAAAGGTTTCAAGATACTTTCTAAGTCACAGTAACAATTCTGGTCAATCTTTTGCAACTATTAACATGACGTTCAGATAAAATATCGCGATCATATTAGGATGCGGTCTCAAAACGTTTGTCATGAGTTTGGGGATATAGAAAAGGGCATTGATCAGGCCGAACATTGCACTGTTGAAGTCCGGCGTCTCACCTGGCTTCCGCTACCGTGCGTTAAATCAAGCGTTGCGAATAATCTAGCGTCTCATAAGGTTTCGACGTATTTATCGATATTCGAAACGGGAATCTAATCCTTGAAGTCCGAGAGTTTAAGCAGCAGTAGTCTCCAACTATTCACGCCTCGCCAATCTCTTTGCGAGTAACCATTGCCGGACTCTTATAGAGGGAATCATTGTCTCACACCAAACTCGCTTATTGCCATTATTTAACAATTTTGCATATTTCTTCCCGTTCTTTCGCAGTCACTTTATGTTTTGCGGTACACGATATTGAATCTGAACTGACTTGGATGTCTACCTTAATCTAGTTAATCTTTTTGCAATTCGTAGATATTTGAAGCAAAGCTTTCCTAATAATCATCCAGGAGGGACTACGAGAGTGGATCGAGATATGCGGGTGTTAAGATTAATGACGCATGTTTTCCACAACAATTGTATTTTTTAAATTTTTCAACGTAATCTCCTTTTATGGCGATACACTTTTCTCAACGTCCCTACCATTTTTTAACAACTCCAAAAAATATGATTTGTCAAACTCTTCAAAATAGGCTTATGTCTCTACGATGACATGAGCCTTTCATTTTGGGGGACAGAAAGTAATAGGGAGCATAAATAATAAGAGTACGGTGGATGCGGCAGCTTCCGGATGAGTCAGCTTGTGCGTTGTCGTACTGGAGCAGTACTTTTTTCATTACCAATGAGGTCGAGTCTTCTTCAATTTCTTGTCGAAGCGGATCAATAATTCACTGTAGTACTATCCCGTGATCGTCCTTTCTTCCTTCAAAAAGTTCATGAGGATTAATCCTTTCAATTTTAAAAAAATCATGGCCATGACCTTTCTGGCCGATGAGACCGATTTTACCTCCTTCGGAGCAGATTTGCCTAGAAATATCCATTCTTTTAACTGTTGCTTGGTCTCTGGAATAGAGAGATGGATCTAGGTTTCATCAACGATAACTATTCGATGCAAACACTTCTGTGGATTTTGCTTAAAGTGGTACAAATACTGCTGCGAAATTGACAGCTGTATCCTCTTGTCCACCTCAATCGCGTTATCCATTGGTCCGACAGCTGTCTCGTTCTTAACTTATCATGTAAAATATTGATTTCCGTTCCGTACGACACACCTACGGCCTCTGTTAGTTCTCACAATATCGTTCGACGATCAGCAAAAAGCATGTTGTGGACCTTTATAAACATTTCTTCTGTAATCACGTATACCGAGCGTCCGGGGCGCTCCACGTCAAAAACAAATATATGGCCACGTTTGAATTCGTTGAACCAATATCTCACTATTGTCTGAGTCCAACCATTATTTAAGTCGAGTTAGATTCTACTCTAGGGGAATCTGCTCCTTCTATTACGACAATAAAATATTCGGTGGCAGAGTTTAAACGAGACTGTATGAGCTGCCAAGACAGACGTCGCAGTAGTCAGTTAAAGTGATTACGACAGAAAGGATGAAGAAAATCCATAAAATGTTATTGGATGACAGTCGAATGAAAGTGCGCGAGCTAGCAAACATGATAGGCATTTCAAAAAGTGCTGTACATCGCATATTGACTGAAAATTTGGACATGAAGTAGCTGTGCGCGAGATGTGTGGAAAGAAGCGAGGATTTGGCTGGAAAGAATCCAAACGTCAGTCAACCCCCATTAATGGACAGCTCCGATCGCGTTCGTGGCAGCATATTTGAATATGATCGGTATCGTGAACCACTGGTACGATAGCCGGGCCCATACATTAGTGGGGTGGAGCACATTTGTCGAAGAATTCCAAGCCTCCTTCTTGTAACTTGCATCAGTACTTTCACCACAAAGTAAGGTTATGCAAGGACCTTGGCATGACCGAATCTGAGACCAGGAGGCAGGTAACTAGAGGTTTTAAGTCACGAATGATGAGTGATATTGTGATGGCCAAAACTTTCGTAGACCTGAACCACGTGCTGAGGTCAATAAGAAACTATGAGCGGAACGAGGCCGAGAGAAGACAGATCTTTGGTCAGGGTAATCACAAAGAGACCGACAAGACGACCACGACGAAACTAACAACGACGCCGTCGAGGACGAGCAACATATCGTCACCAAGGTAAACGCTGCCGGCAAACAAGATGAGTAGATATGATGGATAAAAATGTGACAATCACTTTAAATGATACAACTGCGGCAGTGACGGACACATTGCCAAAAATTGTAATGAGCTGAAACAAGAGACCAAATGTTTTAAATGCATTAAAACCGAACACATAGCTAAAGAGTGCACGGACCACGAGGTTAGCACATTAAGGGAACAGTCACGAAACGTTTGTACCATTGACAAATTCATGAAAGATGTTAATATACGAAACCGAAAGTTGATCGCTTTGGTAGATACGGGCAGTTCCGACTGTACGATCAAAGAGTCGCGTACAATTTCAATTGTACAATTGAAATTGTACGCGACGTATCGAATTAATATGTTGAGAGGTTTTGGGTCGTCGGGGAACGTAGTTTAATCATGCGGCGTGGAATTAAAAAATATTTCGGACGATAAAATAAAACCGCGAATTTACGAATTCCTGATTGTCTCAGGTCACGTTCAAAAGTTTGACGCGATCATCGGTAGAACATTCACAGAAAAGCACGATATGGTTTACCTTCGCGTTGGAAACACGTACATACTCCTCGAAAAAGTGACGTTTCCAATCGAAGTCTTTCCCGATTTAGGGACATAAAGAAACACGGTCCAAGTCAGGCGGAACACAAGGTTAGAACCCAATATAGTCCACATTCTAGTCTTGGTCGTGGTAGCTGCGAAATGACAATACCGGTTGTTAACAACGCTGGCGAGAAAATTTATTTGGCAGAAAATTCAGAATTAAACGGGAAGCAAACAGTCGAACTTAGAGTGAGGTCAATTGTCGGAGCCGAGATTACGGTAGCCGAGGAGATTAGTTGTGAGGAAAAGTGCGATATCGTAGACAGCCTGAATGAGTACAGAGATTGCGCAACAAGGGATGCGAACGAGTTAGGGCGCGCAGGAGGTATCGAGACAGACTTTCAGATAAAAGAGGGTAGCAAACCCGTGGTCGCGAAGCCGTACAGGATGAATCCTAGATACAGGTAGGATTTAAAAGATATTTTGGAGGACTACTTTTGAGACGTTGTTGACTATCGACGTCTCAACGCGCAGACGGAGAATGATCCTATTGAGTACATGACGGACGCTAAACTTTTCTTGACTGTCGACTTGACTAGCGGTTACTTTCAGATACCGCGGTCAGGTTTCTTTCAGATACGGTCGGTCCGAAGGTCGCCTTTAACTTCTTTGATGGCACGGTCATCTACGAGGGATGATCCCTCTGCTAGGGATTGATCCGAGTTAAAAAGGAAATTGCACGCGGTTACGAAACGGGCGTTTGACGTTAAACTTAAAAAAGTGCAAATTTGGCATGAGAAGGGTGACTTTTCTGGAATACGTGGTGGGCGGTGGAGAACTCCAGTCAATCCCGGATAAAGTGCGTTCCAATGTCGAATTTCCGATATCTCAAAATCCGTTTGAAGTAAGACGACCGCGAGACCGTTGAACACGCTGACGTATATCAAAGGTCATTACCTGACATTTAAGTCATTGACACTTAAATGTATCTCGAAGGTCAGTACCATAACGGGGGGCCCCGGGAGTAGGGGGAATTTCGAGTTTAGATGGAGTGATCGAAAAGAGACAAGGTGCTCCGAGATGAGCATTCGAGTTGAACAGTGCTAAGACTGTGCTAAGACTGTTCAACTCGAATGCGTCACGAACAAAAGTATACACGGGTACGAAGTATTATTATTTCAATGTAGCGAATCGGTAATAGAATGAAAAACCGTTGTATTGAGGAAGCTTGAGTCGAGCCGCGATGACACTGCGAGAAAATTGGTTGAAGATTACAGATTAATAGACGGGTAATTGTACATGAAACCAACGGCGAAAGAGATTTCTTAGTGATACCCGATAAAATGCGAAAAGCGACGGTAATAATGAGTCCCGAACTGCGTAGCTACCCGGGCGTGGACAGAACCGTGAGTCAGATTTGTGAGAGCTTTTATTTTCTGAAGATGCGACAATGTCTAAAATTCCATATCAAAAACTGTCTTGAGTATATTCTGAACAAACTACGAGTAGGTAGACAGGAGGGATCGTTGAATCCCATTCCTTCAGATAAATCATCGTTTCACACGGTACATGTAGACCATGCGGGACCGTTCTCCGAAAGCGCAAAAAAAGTAAATATATATTGGTCGCGATCGACAACTTGACAAAATACGTTTTTTTAGAGCCGGTCCGACGCGAGGACTCCGGGAATACAGTGAGTAGAGTTAAGCGGATATTAGATAGGTTTGGCGCGCCGTTCAGAATAGTCTCCGATAGAGGAGCCGCTTTCATCTCTAAACGATTTGAGGATCTTACCGCAGGGCACGGGATTAAACATATGCTCAACTCAAGTCGACATCCTCAAACGAATCAGCAAGTTAAGCACGTGAACGCTGCGTTATTACCAGCGATCAGGACGAGCTTAGACACGGGTAACGAACGGTGATGGGACGTATTGGTATCCAAGATCGAGCGTGACCTAATCTCTTCCTTGTCAAAGACAACCTGCGTAAGCCCCTTCAGAGCGCTGTGTGGTTACTCACCGAGCTACGAACTACGGCAATCTAGTGAATTTTTGTGAGATCTGGAAAATTATAAAAACGGGACGCCGATCTGCAAGCGTTATTGGATGAAGATGAGCCGCAAACACAAGATCAACTTATGGAGACATTAAACATGACACGCCAAGGTATTTCCAAACGTTTACATGCCATGGGAAAAATTCTAAAGGAAGGAAAATGGATACCGCACAAGTTGACTGAGAGACAGATGGAAAATTGAAGAGCCACTTCCGAAATTTTGCTTTTGCGGAATGAAAGAAAGAGTTTCCTGCATCGAATTGTTACTGGCGATGAGAAGTGGATATATTTCGAAAATCCCAAATCGCTTTGAAAAGAAGACAATGTTCTGCGTTTGGTGGGACCAGAAAGGAATCGTGCACTATGAACTGCTGAAACCGGGCGAAACTGTCAATGGGTTCCGCTACCGACAACAACAGATAAATTTTAACCATGCATTCCTCGAAAAACGGCCAGAATGGGACACGAGACACGAACGAGTGTCATTGCAGCGCAACAACGCTCCGTGCCATCGCACTTCCATCGTCCAGGATACCATCAAAACGCTTAAATGGGATCTGTTACCACACCCGCCGTATTCGCCAGACCTGGCCCCTTCTGATTACCTCTTGTTCCGATCGATGGCGTTTGGCTTGGCTCAGCTACACTTGGCCAATGTAGAAGAAGTGCAAAATTGGTTGGATGAATGGTTTCGGTCCAAAGACGCGTCGTTTTATCGTCGCGGTATTCATATATTGCCACAGAGATGGCAAAAATGTGTAGCTCTCGAGGGACGATACTTTGAATAAACCATTTTTTGTATTTTTCTTGAAATTTTCCATTTCTCATTAACCAAAAAAATCCGGAAACTTAATGCACCTAGTAATTCTATGAACCAAGGGGCGAGACTCCCTGTATCGCGTCGGACGCACATGGGGAACGGCTCGCGGGGTAATCTCGCATACGCAGGAATCTACACTCGCGCGTTAGCGAGCGGAGAGTACAAAACATAATTTCGACGAGGTGCGCGCATAATCCCGCATGCGCCGGAGCTCGGTGCTGTCGTACGCGCGTGAACACGGCCATTCGCGCTTCCTCGCAGCCATCTCACCACGGTTCCACTGAACCGTGTCCAGAACGCTCTTGTTAGGTCGGGTCTGTCGGTCGGGTCTTAGATCGTGTATCGGGATCATTTCGCGTCCGGTATTCAATATCGCGGGGCTGTATCAGGTTGATTGCTGCTGGGTCATAATGATCGCGTATTGTAATTAGTCTAAGTGTTGATCCAATGTGCGGTGATCGCTTCCCACGTACGAAACGATCAGGCCTTTCAGGGTGCGGTTAGTCCGCTCGGTCGGGTTGGCCTTAGGGTGGTACTGAGGCGTCGTGATTTACTGAATGCCGAACATCGCAGCGAGGGCTCCAATCTCGCGGTTCACGAATTCCATGCCGTTATCGGTGAATAACACCCTCGGCTTTCCCCAGCTGAACAGCACGCGTTCCTCAAATACCTGGTGGATGGCCTTTCCCGTTGCTCTTCGTGTAGGGTTTCTATTCATTTGGTAAAAGGTCCTGGAAGACCACTACGTAGCAGCGTTGCTCCCGGTTGGGGGTAAACAGCCCCATGATGTCTGACGAGACAATCTCCCAGGGCGTTTCCAATATTCGCTTCCCCAGTAGGCCCTGGGGTCCGGCATGAGAAGACCTGACCTTTTAGAGACGTCGCGGGTTCTGACATACTCGGCGACGTGTTTGTAACATTCAGGCCAGTAAAAGTGCCTGGCCAGCCGGGCCTATGTCTTAACGACCCCCATGTGCCCTACGGAAGGCGGAACGTGTCCACTCTTGATCGATCTTCTCCGCAGTCCTGGGGGAACCACCAGCTTCCAGCAGTCCAGGTCTTCTACTATTGACTCGAACAGGGGGTCTGGCCGGTGAAAGTACAATCGCCTTTCCTCGAGTTTCCAGTTCAGAAATATGGCGGGGTTTTCCTTGACCCCCCGGACGCGGCGGTCGTACCATTCAATTTGTTGCGTTTCGATCTCGGTGTTGGTTTCCGGGTGGTTCTCGTACATTCGGGGGATAGTGCGTCGGATACGTGATTCAGGGCACCTTTCCGGTGCTACACCTGGAAGTATATATCTCCAGGAGTCGTAGAGCTCATCGGGCCAGTCTTCTGAAGGGGTCCTTCAGGTTCCGTAACCAACAGAGACTACTGTGGTCCGTGATGACGGTGAACCTGTACCCATCCAGGTAGCACCGGAACTTATAGATTGCCCAGATCACCGAAAGGCACTCACGTTCCGTGATGGAGTAAATGCGCTCTGACTTATTCTTTATTCGGCTAGCAAACGCGATGACCCTCTCTTCGCCCTCGATGCTTTGGATCAGAACGGCCCCTAAACCGTACCCGCTATCCTCGAGAGAGGACATGGTTGCCACATGATTCACAGTTAGAAACAACCCAACCAAACACAGTCTGCTGGGCAATGGGTACCTCTGGCGATCCCTTGCGTAGGCCTGGCAGAAAGGCTAAACTAAAGTCGGCTGCCTCTATCAACAACTCTAAATTCACAAGGTGAATTTAGAACTATAAAGTCACCTTGTAGTTCGGCTCAAAACTCGATATTTTCGAACACAAAAGAATATATTATACTTATAAAAAATCACTAATATTTTAAGGTTATGTTGTTGACTGATGTCCAACCTTACGATAATGACGTTTACATCTGACAATTTTAACCATAAATTACTGGTGGCACCAACTTTTGTCAAATGGCGGAAACTTATTTGTACATCTGATACATTCATGGTTATATACAAATACGTATGATGAATAAACAAATAAATCGCAGCCCCATATTTGTTAGTGTATTTTTAATATATTTATCATTGGTAATTATTATGTATAAATAATTAAATAAAAAGCTCCAATAAATAAATATGATATGTATTTATTTCATACCCTTGAAATAATTTTAAGTACATGTTTTAAAATTATTTAACCTAGATGATTATTACGTTATAATATGTATTTCATATAAATGTTTAAAGAAAAAAAATTAAATCGATATCATGTATATCAATAATTTAGTTATAGGTAGAAAAAGAATGTATAACGTATTATCTTTGGGGAGAGGTCTTGTTTCTACTTATCAAAACAATCGATGTCAATTACAAAGGCTTTATACAGTTCACACCTAAAAACATATTTTCCTAACGATGATCCCAGCAGGTAATATAAACAAAATGTGCCTTTCTCTTTTGAAAAATAGAGGTCAAACGGTAGCCCAAATTTTGACTTTCGAAAGAAAAAAAAGTCAATCAATGTCATATATTACAATAAATGTGTTAAAGATAGATAATTACATTTATGATGTTGTCTTTTTGGAAAGAATACTTGTTTTTACCTGTAAATTAGAAAGACATTATACCATTCAATGAAAAACAAAATTTCATGGCTGAGCAAACAATTACAAAGGCATTATATCATTCACCGAAAAACATTTCTCTTCAGTAAATAATCCAATTAAAGTGCGACTTTTACATTGGAAAAATAAATGTAGATGGAATGTAAAGCGGCGTCTTGCTTTTAGGAAACACATCTAAACTTAAGAATGTAACGTATTCGAATTAGAAATATGCGTTTCACAAATAACAAACAATTACCCGTACAACAATCAATAATGTGGTCAAAAGAGAATGGATTGTAATTCAAAATAAAGTCAAGAAGGATTCAAATTCAAAACGAGGCCAAAAGTGAAAGGTTTCACATTCCTAACTTGCATTATGCTAATTAAGTTACGCTACACCTGCACGACGACGCCTGCTGGTGTATATCCGTAACAAATTTCGTTCAACTTATCCCACAAGCACACAAAAATGTTAAAATGCGTAGACAACTTTGACCTGCTAGTATACGAACCATTTTTGCGGTTGCGAGAAATTTAGGCAAAACTAACGTTCTTTTATCATTTATTTTTTTTTTATTTATTCAAAATCATTAAATCAACCAAAATATTTACTTTTACAAGAAGTATTAAGTCCTATTGAAGGTATTGAATACTGTCCTTTTAGTGACCATGAACCGGTTATTAAACCTGACGAGGCACGTCCAAATTCATTAATGATATTAATGACATTGTATGTGAGAAACGAGATCATGTAAAATCTTTCTATTGTATGGGAAGACATAGATGCGTTGATTCTGTTTATCTTTATCAGACATATACACGTATACCGAAACATTTCGAGATAATGCCAACTTTTTGGTATTGTTTAAACAAGATGAAATGAACCTTAAACACGTGTTAAACGACCACGTTTCCACTGATATGCAGTATGATAAATTTAAACAATTATGTTTATTATGTTGGAATAATGATAAATTTGGGTTTTTTGTAATTGATAAAGACAGCGATCTTTATAAGGGTAGATATAGGAACCGTTACGTTAACAATTATTTATTGTAAGATAATTTGCTAAAGATAAAAGCGCAAGAATTTAAATAAATTATTCTAATTATATTTCATATATTTTGAAGCTCGGTTTATCATCACGCACACAAACTCGGTAAACACACCAACGCGCCGTCGAAGGAATCAAGCTCGATTTTCGTCGTTATATTTTTCGATAATTCAGTTCAAACTCAAACACTTTCGAAAGTGGTAGAAACGGAGATATGCTTTATCGCATTTTCAATTTAACGTGTCTTTGAAATTAATCAAATTACATCGAGTACCGTTTTGAACTTATTTGCTCAATGATATATATTAATTAATTAACTATCTAACTTAGAGATTGTTTCTATGAAGTTAGCATCCAACCTCTAATATTATTTTTAGAACGACCGATTAATGATAGATAGACGAAATATATAGCTGTGCAATGTTGCCGGAAACATACAAACTAGTTATAATACCGAAGCTTCAATGTCATCTTAAAACGTTACATTATCTAACATAATAAGAAGGACAGTTAGGAAAATTTATGATCTGTTGTGACCTTCCTTAACCAAAACAAGTCTTTAAGCGATTTATACCTGCGACGTTTCTCTACCTGGCCCAGAAACGACATACAATATCTGAAAACAAGCGACAATAAATTTGTGTTTACCTTTTATGGTAATAAGTACATGACACCATATTACTATTCATGTTTTATTACCCCTTAACTTGATTGGTTTCAAACTCATCTATTGGCAATCACATAACGAAGTCAATTGACGATTAATAATTAACTCCTTAATTAAAAATATTCCATCCTTTTTTCCATCACCTACATCCGCATAATAATGCATAGGTATACATATAACATAATATATACTCATTCAAATATCAAGGATCGGAGATCAATATTCCCACGTTATTACATCAGCATAATAACGTGGAGGTATATGGCATTATATAACTCATCCAGATATCAAGGATCGGAGATCAATATTTCCATTTTATTATGCATTAACTCGATAGAATTCAAACTAACTTTACAAGGTTAGACAACATTAATTCCTTATAATTAAACATATAAAATACATTTAACTATTATGCAACATCTTCATCCTTCATGATGTTTTCTGGTGGCAACCCTCTCGCGGCTATTTGATGTGTGACACCCAGTGGCCCAGTATCCCCTAGCGTTAACAAATTATCTGTTTACCTATTATGGTAATAAGTATATACCGGCATATTACTATTCATGTTTATATGAACACTTGTTTTATGACATTGAAAACGACAGCTAAAACTTCTCGATACATATCAAGGTCATCCGTTAAGTATTATTGAACATATCAAGGTTATAATAAAAATTTATTTATAAGCTAAAACAAAAATAATAATCGGCCCCACATTGGGCTCTAATGTAATAAAAATTTATTTATAAACAAAAAACAGTATTTACAATGAAGATATATCCATGGAAAAGTGACACAAAATTAACTTCAATAATACTTCACTTGTCGTCTTCTTTACAATGAAATAAGTGACGAATGACCAACAAAATATCAATTACATATCATGCAAATTATCATATACAAATTTTCTTTCCGCCTCAGCAATTATAATTTTCAAAATACTATAAGAATGACATATTATTTAATGTTTTCAGCATCACATCACCTATCTTCGTACATTCATTAAAAAATCTACACTTTCAAATAAACTCTTCTAATTGCTATATTACGCATGATACAAACACTATCTTGTGCTCGGGTACATATTGGTAATCTCTCCGTCGTGGAGACCGCCAGAGCAGCCATACAGGGAAAACGTTGGAGAAGAGGCTCGAAAAAGTACTGCGCAGTCGTGACCTTGGATATTAAAAACGCCTTCAATACGGCCAGATGGAGTTGCATCATCGAGGCCCTTGAGAGACTAAATATTCCGGCATACATTAGGAGGATTGTTGTTGACTACCTCAACAATAGACTTTTGATGTATGATACGGATGATGGTTCCAAGGTATACCAAGTAACGGGTGGTGTTCCTCAAGGATCAGTTTTGGGTCCACTATTATGGAACATCATGTACGACAGCATCTTCAGGCTCCCGGTACCCGAGGAGGTCAAAATAATAGGTTTTGCCGACGACATCGCAATACTGCTCGTGACAAAACATATTGAGGAAGTGATAGAGATCACCAATAGAACCATAGCCATCATCCGAAGATGGCTGTCATCGGTTGGCCTGCAACTTGCAGTCGAAAAGACGGAAGCGGTCCTTATCTCAAGTAGGAAAAAGAGGGAGTTCATCACCCTCACGGTCGGTGAACATGAGATTGTGTCGCGACCATTCATTCGATACTTGGGGATAACAATCGACGATAGGC
>JABFPR010000014.1:0-18413 GCA_022817345.1 Neoscelio sp. ZL-2020
TAGTCTATTGGGGGTACATTACGAAAATATAGGGGAAGAGTTTAGCACAGGGAAGAGGTAGATAGAAATGTATTTTCCTCCTGCTCAAGTTCGGTTGAAGCGTAATGGTCAAGATCTCCATTCTCGAAAAGTTTGACTTAAAATATTCATTTAAATTGATAGTACTCTTCCCATAATAGTATAATGGAGTTTAACAAGCATAGTTCTATGAACACAACTTGTCATTGCAACTCAAATACTTTCAGAGAAAAATAATTATTCGAATTTATTTAAACTTAATAAATCAAATAGTACCTTTCCTATAATGGTATAATTGAACTAAACAAGTATAGTTCTATGAACAACTTGTCATTAGAAACTCAAATACCTTTAGGAAAAATATCTATTTGAATTACTTTGAATTTGTTAATTCAAATAGTACCCCTCCTATAACGGTATCATCGAGCTAAACAAGTATAGTTCTATGAACAACTTGTCATTAGAAACTCAAATATCTTGAGGAAAAATATCTATTTGAATTTATTTGAATAAAAATGCTCCTGACCGAACCGGCTGAAGAAATATACATGAAAATATGGTTGGATTTTTTAAAAGTGGTATTTACTTGATTATCGCTAATGTGAACCTTGGTGGTTGGCAGCAACTTGTTGAAGATCGTTTGAAACTGCGGAATGTCGGTGGCTCACTAGTGATTTCGTTGCTGGATGCTTCGAATGAATTTTCGCGCTCGGATATTGAAGCGAATGGATACTACGGAAAACCGGAGCAGTGGATTTCGTATAACAATTCTAACTTCTAACCTAAATGGCATAATAGGAATAGAATAAAATGGAATAGAATGAATGGAATAGTATGAATAGAATAGTATGAATGGAATAATAAATGTGAATTGGAGTTGAACGGGAATGGAACTTAGTTGAACTGATTACGAATACAGGAAGTGATATATATTGAGCAAGATTGAAGTAGGAAGTCCTGTTTATAAAGAGATTTCCCTACTTCATTTTCATGGAGCGACTTAGTAGGAGAAGAAGATGCAACTTTGGGCCAAGTGTCTTCCAGTTGGTTAAATATATGTTCGTTTCGAAAACGCCCTTTCTCTTTTTCTTCCCACGAAGTTTGCCTTTTAAAGGCGAACAGCATCCGGATGTCGTAAATTGACTCTATTTTGGAAATGAAAGTTTTTACTTAATATTGCCTTGCCTTTTTATATCTTATTTCGTAAGAGATAAAAAGGGGCTTTCTTACTGGGAATTAGGTCCGGTTGCTATTCGTCTTACATGTCACATATAGATATAGGTGTATTGTGCGATAGAAAATTATTTCCAAACTTGTTTTTAAAGTAGAGAAGTAAACATGTATGCTATGAAATTTATGTGTGTAATGTTTGTTCCGCCTTCTATTGGGAAAAGTTATTTATGTTTTTTTAGACCCTCTCACATTTCTTCATTAGAGAAGTAATGTGTGTTTTTTAGAAATGTCATAAAGTTAATATCTCAGTGTTTTTGGGTCATGGAAAAAATAAAAATGAGTGGAAATACTCGTTCTTTAATTTCCATGCCCTTGAAGCAAAAACTGTGTGTTTTGCTTTCTATTCCTTTTTTTAAATGTAATACAGGTTTCGGGACTGAATAGTTCCCTATTTGGAATGTTGTATAATTTATGACTGTTTATATTATTTAAGAGGGTTACAAATTTCTTTTAGTTTTTTACTAAGTTTATTTTTTTGCGTTTCCCAAGAAGGTCGGATTGAAGTGGGTTACACGGAAATGGCATTCCGTAACATTATTAAAAAAATATCATCACCTCCAATCACAGGGATTGATTAGGGTTTGTTTAGATAACTTATATTATAATAGATACCTAATGTCACATGATCTGCATTCTCCCTATCTCACTTTCTGCAGAAAGTGTGAAAGCAGATTAAGCGATAAAAACGACTGCGCCACACGTCGAGGGTGTTCGTTCTCGCAACAAAATACAAATCGGTCGCTAAATATCGCAGCCCCGGTTTCTCTACAAATGCCAAAAATGTAAGACATGACATGTCAGAGACTTGTGTTTTGCTCTTGTAAACAAACCTCATCAACTTAATTCTTATAAAACGTCAAGATCCCTTCCAATCACAGGGATTGATTTGGGTATGTATAGATATATTATTATTACATAGTAACTTAATTTTGTCATGAGATGGCACTGGAAATACAGGTTGTTTCTCAGTATTAACTGATATGTAATTTTGTTGCTATGACAGCATCCTTTAAAATGCTATAGTTGTTTAAACGTTTACGAATTAGTATCATTATTTATTTCATGTGGTAAACATGTTGAGATTTGAGCCAAATAAAGATCATTTGCAGCACGTACTGGTTTTATTGTTCATTCAAATGAAAAACGCAAGTGAAAGGCATCATATACTTGTAGAAACTTGCGGCGACAATATTCCAATGCAAGGCGTTTGTGTGCGTTGATTCAGACTTTTTTTCAAGTTTGTCTTTCAAGTTATATTTGAAAGACAAAGAACGGCCAGGTTATTCTAAAAAATTTGAAGATGCCGAGTTGCAAGCATTCTTGGATGTAGACTCCGCACAAACTCAACAACATTTTGCATGAATGTTAAATGTTGGTCAACATACCATTTCTGATCTTTTGCATGCCATGGGAACTTCTGTTATATACAGATTATTACTCATTAACATTACCAACATTTAAAGTTCAAAACAGATCATACAATCAAACGTGAAAAATAATTATAACTTCTAGTTAATGTTATAGAAACAGTATTTTACATATTAATATAATGAGTTTCTTTTTCATATTAACAAAAATTAAAAAGAACATAATTCATAATTTAGTACAATTATGCGTTAAATATACCTAAAAATTGAAAATAAAAAATTTTAATAATATTGTACTAACCATAATTAAATTAGATTGATATTCTGACTTATGATAGATTTAGATTATGCATTATATTAACGTATTAACAACTGATGTTTTAATACTAGAAATTCCGAGCAATTATGTAACAAGAATGTATATAATGTAGGGGATTTTTACTCTAGCATGGCTAGAGTAAAAATTGTTTTTTAATTAGAAATATAAAACTATTCGTGACTATATCATTTATTCGGTATGACTTAATTACTCGTGTATTATAAGCGTACTCAGTTCAAGCGAAACAGTCGTTACATATTATTTCATTCAATAACCGATAATCAATATATTAAGTTGGAGAAAAAGTAATACATTATTTTCTCGCTTGATGGCTTTAGTGGTACATATCTCGTAATACATAGATCGCATCGGGTCTAGAATATATTCACTTTTAAGGTTGGAATGTGTACTAACAAACACTCTTTGACAGTTTTGTGATTGGTTGATTTAGTTTCAATTTATAGTGCGTCAAATATGGAGGTAAACAAAAAGCAAATTCGCTATATTTCACAATTTTGCTTTGATAAAGGAGAAAATGCAAGTAAAGCAGCTCAAATTGTGAATGATGTGTATGGTCCTGATATTGTAACAGCCAATAATGCGCAATTTTGGTTTCGTCGATTTCATTCCGGTAATTTTGATGTTAAAGATGAAAAACGCACTGGAAAACCTGTTGTAGAAAATGTGGATAAAATTATGGTAATTGTTGAAATAGTCGGTCAAAGGAGCAATCGAAGTATCGCTCAGGAACTGAAGATCGACCACAAAACAGTTTTAAATCATTTACGAAAGGCTGGATACACTAAAAAGCTCGATACATGGGTGTCACATGAATTATCGAATAAAAGCTTGATGGACCGTATTTCCATCTGCGAATCATTCTTGAATCGCAACAAAATCGATCCATTTTTGAAACATTTGGTTACTGGTGATGAAAAATGGATCACCTACGACAATGTAAAACGCAAAAAATCATGGTCGAAGGCCGGCGAAGCTTCCCAAACCGTTTCAAAACCAGGATTAACGGCTAAGAAGGCTTTACTGTATGTTTGGTGTGATTGGAAGGGAATCATCTACTATGAGCTACTTCCATATGGTCAGACACTTAATTCCAGTCTCTACTGTCAACAAATAGACCGTCTGAAGATGGCAATCGATCAGAAGCGGCCAGAAGTTGTCAACAGAAAGGGAATTGTCTTCCATCAAGACAACGCACGACCACATACGTCAGTAGTGACTCGCCAGAAGCTCCGGGAGCTTGGATGGGAGGTTCAAATGCATCCGCCTTATAGTCCGGACATAGCACCAAGAGAATACCATCTTTTTTTGTCCATGTCCAATGCCCTTGCAGATGTAAAACTGGCTTCAAGAGAGGACTGTGAAAATTGGTTGTCTCAGTTTTTTGACAATATGAACGACATTTATAAGTGGGGCATTATGAAACTACCATCGAAATGGCAATAAATTTTTGAACAAAACGGCGCATATTTGACTAAAATCAGATAATTGTAAGTATGTTAAATAAAGCATCATAATAAACGAAAAAATAATGTATTACTTTTTCCCTAACCTAATATAACCTATTGCTGTTATCCTTCTTCCTTGCAAAGACCACTGGACTTGCATACTCTGACGTCGAAGGCCGCACTATCTCGTCCTGAATCCACTTATTTATTTGCGTACTTACAATTTCTCTTTCTAAAGGAGCTAATTTCCTCACTGTCTGATAAATAAGTTTATCTTCTATCATAATTATATATTTTTCAACAGTCTTACAGTTATCGTCGACAATATGTCCATGTAACATTTCTCTATTATCAATTAATGCTTTTGTATCAATATGTCCAACTACAGGTACTATCTTATCGTATTTTACATCTTGATATAATTTGTTCATAAAAATGTCGCCACCTGACAACCGGAGCTCAATTGTACGGAGAAAATAAGCACCTAATAGTATTTTGTATTTAATCGAAATATCCGGCACAACGTGAAAATTCAAATTGTACTCGTTACCATCTATCACAATTGTTACGTCAAAGCTACCGAATGTCTGTATCCTTTCAGATCCGATGCCCTTGATTTCAAGTTTATTATCGCTATATTTTGTCGAGCCAAGAATAACATATTCGATAAATTTTAACAAAGTAATATAATTTCCTGTGTCAATCAAAGCATCCATCTCTCTTTCATGCATCTGTACTCACTTCACATACTTGTCACTCAGCGTTTGGGTCGCAGCACAAGAAGAAATTACACTCTGTTTTTTAGTGCACTCCCAAACGATGTGACTAAAGTTACCACATTGAAAACTCTGCCAACCTTTCGATTGCGTCGGGCAATTCAAACCAGTATGATCGCTGCTGCCTCACAACACTATTTTTACGATCGGGTTGCCATCGGTGTACATCAAATATTTACTTGTGGTATCGAGTTTTGCGATGTAGAGTTGATATCACTGCTCCAACTTCCTGTCTCGCTGTCTCTTTTAGCATTTTTGGTTATGAAGTTCTGTTAGGTTCTGTGATTTCGAAACGTCGACAGAACCATCATGGTATCCTTGTCTTACCAACATGTTATGCCTTGGTTCAAAATTTGATCCGGAACCATAGAACCACGCAGAACCTAACACATCATAACCGAAATCTCTATTTCTCTCCTCAACAGTTCCATTTCTCGTCATAACAGCTACAGTTCTTTTCTTAATATTTCCTTCTCTTTACACAAGATACACTTCTGCCTAGCGCTGCCACTGGTTCGGCATAAAAATATGTATAAGTTATATTCAAATTTTTAATGATCATTTATGCTGAAGCATCTTATTATGTGTGGCGTCATCATTTAGTGACTTGAATTCGGCTAATGTTATAACTTTCATATATTACATATCAAACTTCGATCTTAGGTCGTTCGCATTCCTAGGTCATCCTAATTTTTTTATATCCATCTAATTGTAATACACATTTAGGCATCGAAATATTTCCTTATGTGAAAGAAGCATGTCAAAACTTGTTTTCGATAATGTTCATATATTAGATTAATTCAAACAAATTAGGTTTCACATGATCAAATTGTTGCATTGAAATTATGCCTGTTACTTCCCCACGCCATACTAATGATTTTACATTTAGTTAATTAGGATACATTTAAAGCATTGTAAACATTGGCTAAAACTTCTGCCTGATACCCTACTACAGATTAAGATATATAAGTTCGGAACTATCGAAATTTAGATTACATTGAATGCTGTTATATAAATTGAAACCAGATTCGTGTAAACAAAAATTCCTTTCACTTTATTGAATCTAGGATAATTTGTTGCGATTTTGGAATAAAAAGAGTTCAAGATCAGTAGGACCATTAATAAAATGTATGACCCGTTGTGACGTTCCTTTACCATATTAATTCCTTAAACATACATACATGTATTATTCCCGGAAACGATATGCTTAACGAACGGAGCGTAAACAAATGCTGGTTAAAACTTGTGTTTACTTATTATACTAATAAATCTCTCAACAAGTAATTCAATTTTTTCTTTTAATTATCTCATCTGTTACTCATTCACTTTTCAAGATCATCCATTCAACATATCAAATGCAATTTAAATGTTTCATATGCTTTATATCAAACTTTATATCACTATTCAGTCACTTATATTCAGCTAATGTCATGCATTTAACCTATTTTTTTATTAATATTGCCAAATCTACATAATTTTCAATATCTAAAAGAATTTGACAATTAAGCTAAAATTTAAATCTGTATGTCATACTCCCGAGTATCTGATTATACATCAATCTCTAAGGCACCTGATTATGGATGACGTCATCATTCTGTTATATGAACTAAAAAAATTACCTAACGCCATTAAGTTGCCAATCACTTTTCAAGACCACCCATTAAATTGCAAAGTCATTCACCATTTCGGTTGAATGTTCGTAAAAATATTAATTAGAAATCAATGTTTTGATGTTACGTAAAAAATTACCATCCTCCTATCATAAATCATCCATTTCCTAATCATAAACGTATTCGTAGCCTAAAAATTTAAATGTAAAGGATTTAAAACGTGACAACTATTAAGATAAACAAGGATACAGTCACGGGTCTATCAAGATTGTTAGCAGGGTCTGTTCCACTCCCGCCCCGGCAGATTCTTGTTTTTTATAATATGCAGTTCCTGGTGGTAATTCGTAAATATCTTCTTCATCTTTGTTGAAAACTTTGTCATAAACTCTTCTTTAAATCGTTACTGACTTTTCATTTGACATTCACTGTGTACCAATTATACAAATTACAAACACTCAACAATAAACAGTTACGGCAATATAAAAGATAAATAATGAATTTGGTTTAAAACTACATTGCAATAAAATATTAAATATCTTCAAAATATACATATATATCATTCGCTAAATTTATTTTTACTTCAAAAATTGAAAGATTTCGTTGATGTTGACCCGCACCAAACGACATTGCATTATACTAAATAATACTAGAAATTAATTATAATTACCCTAAGGAAACATAATATCACATAAAAACATACTATGAATATTATTGACAATATTCCTAGAATATTTATTAATATTCTGATAATATCTTTCGAACATTGTTTTTAAAATGTACTGATTCGTGTAGTTCTTTTAATTTTAAATATGTCAACTCATTGATTTGGAAGGATCTGCTACGTCCTACGTGGGAGCAGTGTGGGAATAGTGTATCTGTGTTAGTGTTGCCATTAGAAAGGCATTGCTGGACAGTACCAACGCGTAGTTCAGTCGTGTCGTTGAGTTATGGAGGGGTTGTGGAATCCGAGTGAATAAGTTAACGAAAAACTTTTTGTAAAAAATATCATTATTGGAAATTATTGAGATATTTTCCGATGTTCTCAGAATATTATTTCATATACTATTCTTAGAATATTTGTTTAATTGAATATTAAAACATACTCATAATATTTTGATGACGAAAAAATAATATTCTTTGTATGTTTGTAGATTATTATGTGCTATTAGGATAATTACAATTTCTTTTATTAAACTAAACAATCTTTTTTAAAATATTAATTGTTATGTTAAATAACAAATATATTTGTATTTCATCAGATTCTGTTGCAGTATTGAAAACAATAATTTCATCATCGCGACTTAGTGTAAATGAACGTTATTTGATTGAAAACTTACAAAACATGAAAACTTCATGTTGACTTGAAAAGGAGAAGCAGATGTATATTTAGAAACATTTCCAAATTAAATTATAGTTTAATTTATTAAGTGGTAAGGATTCTATGCTTCTTAGTGTATTAGTAGTACATATTTAAAATTTATAAATATATTTTTGCGGAAAATTTTATTCAATTTTACCATATTTATTAATTGAAGATAATTTGTTTAAATTATTAACAAATGTATTTTTTAACCACATTTCATTATTAGCAATTATTAAAAGATAGAATAAAACTTTACTGATAATGAAAGGTTCTTGTATTATACAATATGAAAATAAATGTAAGAATTTTTAACATTGTTACTTATTTTTTAAGTAATTCTAAACCTTTCGCTATAAATAAAAGAAGTATAAACCAGTTCTGAAGAAAGATCTATTATCAAAAAATGTTGCTGAAGGATCAAATTAATAGATGTACATAATCTTTTAATTAAATAGACACATCATGAAGTTGTATTAACAATAGTCATTTAATAAAATAATGGGTCTTCTTGTAAAATACAGGGGGCGCCATCGCACATGTTATCCCCTGTACGCTTCTGCGACAGTCAAGATAACTGGGATAGGTATCATCTGAAATTTAAAAAATGTTGTTTGTAAGTCAAGTAAATTAAATGACCGGTCTACATCGGGGCGGATTGTAGAAATTATGTTTGTAAACAAAACGGCAGCTGTTTGAATAATAGGTATTGTTTTTCACTACAATATTCAGATATATTTTGTGCTGTAAAATGTAAACTAACATGATTTTAAAAAAACCCCCAGGTAAATTTTAAAGGTATGCTCTAAAAATGTCAATAAAATCGGTAGTATTTTTAAATAAAATAAAGTAGTTTTCGAGATATTTTGAAATACGCATTAATAGTTTTATTAACTTTTAAAATTTATATAATTTAAAAATTGTTTAACATACCTAGTATCATCCACTCCAGAGTCATATAATGATCTCGAAAATACTCGGCAAGAAAGTTTTTTTCCAGTATACGCAGCTGTCTCGCGTCTTTTGTGTCATGTTGTGCCTGCCGATCAGCGGACATCAAGCGCAACTCATCTTCGTTATCGGCGTATGTGATCGCATTCGGTCCAATGGAAATTCACATAACATTCATTATTTTAAGTAATAATGTTACACATTCGTTGAACAAGCAGACAGTAATTGTAGCCGCAACATTTACAACAGAACCACAATTCAAGGCTTTTGATCGTTGTTTTGTACGAAGTCTTCCAAACAACGCTCAACAGAACATCATTACTCAAGTCACTGTATAAACGTTCAATTCATTTTTAACTTTCGTCCGTTCCCAACTGCACTAATAAGCTTCGTTATCGGGACAACTATCATGATGTGGTTATTTCTCTATTGAATTGTAGTGAAAGAATGTTACACAGATCTCTTTTTCCATGTTTTTGACTGAATCGCAGTTTCGTCGAAAAACCAATCTGTAATATAGTGTCACCATATCTATCAATTTGGTGATTAATTTATTTCTCTTTTCATGTCCTTTATTTTTGGTTTTGTATTCTTGTAGTCGAGTTCCCATCCTCTTTTGCACATGTCAGATATACTCTATCTTCCTAATTTTGCAGACATACTAACGTGATAGCCTTGAGAGTTTTAGAACCACCATCGTCGATGTAAGTCGAATATTTACATCATGTAGCTAATCGGATATATGAAACATTTCTCTTATGGTGTCGAATTCAATATTTCTAGATGAGCCAATGTGATTCGCAGAAAATTCTTTATCATGATTATGCTTCCTCTCCGCATATTTTTCTGATTCAGTATGATGGCTCCAAAATTCACGTTTTACTTTACACCGATTTCACCAAAAAATCAACCACAATGCCGCTGTAAAACCAATCAATGTTCTCACTTCGTACAAATAAGTGAATCTACGTGTCTTCCATTACCCATCTCTGTAAATGCTGAACTTCTTCGTGTCTTCAAAAGTCGACCCATTTTTTGACATCTTGATAAAAATGGAAGTGCTGCTCAGCTAGGTCATGTGTCAACGATCGGAAAAAGTGATAATTACCAAGTAGTTTTTCACCAGTTTGTCAACATGTGGCCGAGTGTTGTCATTCTGCAAAATCACTTTGTCGTGTCTCTGCTCGTGTAGCGGCCGTATTTCCTTTAATGTTCGGCTCAAACGCATCAATTGTAGTCTATAGCGATCTCCCGTGATGGTTTCGTTCGGTTTGACCAGCTCACAATAAACTACGTCCAGCTGATCCTACCAAATGCATGGAAATTTGAAGAGCAGAAGCTTCGAAACATGGATATTCGGCTTAGCCGATGATGTTGATGAATAGCCAGGCTTACCCCCGATTACGTCCACTTTTCATCGCAAGTCACGATACGATGCAAAAAACCTTTTCTTATCTGCCGTTGAAGCAGCTGTTCACACGTGAAAAGACACCACTCGACGTCACTCGGCTTCAACTCGTACAGCACCCAATGTCCTTGCTTTTGAATCATTACTAAGGCTTTCAAATGTTTGAAAACTGTTGTGTGATCAACTCCTAATGAGTTTGCAAGTTCAGCTAGCATCTGACATGAGTCTTCATGATGTAATGCCTCCAATTCTTCGTTTTCAAAGTTTTTTGGTGCGCCAGGACATTCTTCTTCTTCAACATCATAATCATTATTTTTGGAGCGTCTAAATCAATCTCTGCATGTTGTTTCCGATAGAGCATGGTCGCCGTAAGTCTCAACAAGAATTCTGTGTGCTTCAGCTGCAGATTTTTGTTGAATAATTTATTGCAGTAAAACTCCCCACAAATACATTTCTTTAGCACGAAATTCGACGTGTTTAACATTATAAAGAAAAAGTTGTTCGCACTTCGGCGGAAAGACATACACTGAATATCAAGTTTGATTATAGTACTTTTTTATAGATGTGTTACCATCGTAAACTGCACTCACGCAGTTCTGGTAACGCCATTTATTGGAAAACAGAGAGAACTTAGTCAACATTTTAATATTTTCTGGCAAGAAAATATTAAAATGTTTTGTGGCAAGTACAATTATTCACCGACTGTTTCTTCTTTTTTGGTCGATCTTTTCGATATTCGCTCGACTGATATTTGTCTCTCGAACCCTTTTAGCGGTTTATATTCGACACTACGATCACGCTATTTTCAAACAAATTTCCAGTTTCACATAAACACGCTGCTTTGTTTAAACAGGCCAAACATTTAAACTATCAATGAGATAGTGTTGACACCAAACTTAAATCTTATTCACAATAACCAATAGGAACGAAGCAAAAACAGCAAACTACATTAATGCGCGCTGGAGGTTCCAGCGGGCCCCATTGGCCCCTTTGCATTTCACAGGCATATTTTAGGATACATAGGCGCCGGCGGGCTTTTCGGCGGCCCTGACGAGTTCCCATTTCGAACACTGTTGTCAGCGTTGTAGAGCGTGGGATGTACTTGGATTTGTGGCCCCGATTAAAGTCAACAACTATAACAGGTTACGTAGGCTTTAAAAACGTGTAAAAAATTAATTTCTTCAAACATCTAAACTGATCAGGCCCTTTAAAGCCTTGTTGATTGAGGTTTCTGTACACGAAACTTTCCAAAGTAGTTAAATCTATTTATTTATTCATTTAATACTGACATACAACTATGTACTACTGAGCAGAGCGAAAAATATAACCCAAACAGTACAAGTTAGTTGGACGAACATGTATTAAAGGTGTTCCCTCAACCTTCTGAACGTTCGTGGAAGGTAGATACTAGATTAAATTACATTAGACAGAGATTTGTTGAAAGTCGAAATGTCCGCCCAAATCAAGTTCCGCAGAATTTTGTTATTATATCAAATGAATGTATATCAAACGTTCGCTTAGCCATAGGACTCAAATTCAAAATTGAAGTTATGAAATGAAACTAATTATTTGTTGCATAAAATGAACGTGTTATTTAATTAAACAATATATAACTCAAAAAAACGGTAACTTGCTTTCTCTTCATAGTATATATTTTTGTATGTCAATAAAGTATCTTGAACTAAATGTAAATCATTCTTCTAACCTCACATTCATCGTACGCCTTTTGTGACTAATTTCGGTTGATTGTAATGTTTTGTTAATATAAAAATAGTATCACAATCACAATTTTATTATATACTTTGAATACATATTTTACCTTAATATTGATTTTGTTATTTACGTTGATAATATATATTTATCAATCATCAATAAATCTCTTCACTGTACGTAAATCAAACGTTAATATCCTAATAGCAAAATATTCCACAAATATTGCAGGGGTATTTTATTTGGTCATCGCAATATCCACATGATATCGCAAATTATATTAGATATCGTCTGCACGTCGTACGATCATTGAATAAATCTCAAATAATATTCTCAGGATATAATACTGGATATTTCTGGAACTTCTCAGGAATAATGTTTTAAGATATTATTTTTTGTTCATGAACTTTTTGAAAGGCATTTTTAATTAAGTAAATAATTTAATATCTATGGGGTTTCAAAAGTGTTCTAATTGATCAGTGGTGGGTTCTTGGGTGTTCGGTGTGAATTCCGAGGCGATTTTAGGTGTCCCAGAGGATGATCTTCCCCGGGATCCAGGGAAGATTCGTGGGGTTTTAGAGGGGTTCTAGAAGGTTTGGTGACTGTTCTAGAGCGGTTTTAGAGGGTCAGGAGGATGTTATAAGGGGTTCCAGGGGGAAAGAGTTCTAAAAATGTTCAGCACGATATCCTGAAATTATTATGTCAGGTGGACATTCGATGTTCGTACGATATATTTCGTGATCTCCCCAGAATATACCTGCGATATTTTTTCGACATTTGCGATATCTTACGATTTTCTGTGGTATTAGGGTTATCTCGAAAAAATAATTAATGCGATTTCATTACCACAGTTTATAATTCAAGGCTTATGGTTAAAAGAACGTTCGATCTACCTTCATTTAATTTAATATCAATATTCTGTGGACCTTGATTTGGGCGGACATTTTTATCTTCAAAAAACGTTCGCTCAACGTAATCTAGCTTAATATCTACCTTCCACGAATGTTCAGAAAGTTGATGAAAAAAAACTTTCAGTCTACATGTCTTGTTGGGGTTATTTGTGTAAGAAAGAAAAATATGTCAAAAATATCATTAAACCATGCAATGAATATTTTGTTGACAAGCCTTTCGCAAGTGAGAAACATTTAGACGTAAATTTTATTATCATACAATAATCTTCCATACATAATATTTCTTGCTCTGCTCAGTAGTACATAGTAGTATGTCAGTATTAAATAAATAAATAGAAATAACTTCTTCTGGAGGTTACGTGTTAGTAAACGTCAATCTTCACCGCCTTAAAGTATAAAGTTATTTGCATAATAACTAATAACAGTTAAAGTTTAGAATATTTATAGAACTGTGGGTCGGTGTGGAATAAAAAGACCTGCACCAATTTATATAAAAATGTTTTATTTCCGCGTTGGAAAACGACCGAGGTCGAAAGACGATACAAGTCTGACTGTTATCTTATACGCCTTGGCACGTCTATTTACATTTCTCAGTGTTATGCTTGAGTTTGTTTGTGTGTGTGTATGTGTGTATGTGTCTGTGTAAAACAGTATTTTTCTTGAATCGCTGTCATGCCATAAAAATACAATTTATCTACATTATATGCTAATTATTAATATGCTAATACATTATAACAAGAAATAAATTAGTCATACAATATTTATTAAACAATTAAGAACCCCATATCAAAAGAATGTTAAAAATTAGAATATATTTAAGCTTTAAATTCAAATTGTTTTAAAACAAAGTGCAAACTGAAATTCTTTTAGTTAGTTTTATTAGTTCTACGGAGACATGTAATTGCTTCTTTCGGAGTACTATACTGTTAAAATTATATATATATGTATCAGGTTGTCAAGGATGATATTTGTAGAAAAAAAAGCAAAGTTAGGTGATAACTTACAAATATATGGAATTATTTTATTCATCAAAGTATGCTCCCATATTGTCTATAGACTTTTGCCATTTAAGAGGCAGGTAGTCATTGGGGGCTAGGTCTGGTGAATATGGAGGATGAAGAAGAAGTTCCAACGCTAATTCCAGTAGTTTTGCCACAGTCATTTGTGCAATGTGTAGTCTAGCGTTATCATGCAATAAGATATTAGTCGATCTGTTGACCAATCTAGGCTGTTTTTCTTTAAGTTTTTGCATCATTTCGTCCAGATGGTGGTTGGTGGTTGCTAACACGGACGGTGACCTTTAGTTCGTCATTATTGATTTTTGATTTTGGGCGACCGCGTGGCTCATATGTGAGGTCAAAGTTACCTGTACGAAATTTGGCGAACCAATTTGATACTGTCTGTTGCGTAGTAACACTAGAGCCAAATACACTATTAATGCTTTGCGCGGTCTGCGATGCCGTAGTTCCACGTAAGAACTCATACTTCATACTAGTGCGAATTTCCGACCATTCCATTTTCAACAAAATTAATTTTTAAAAATGTTTTTAGTATTTTTTAGAGCTTACAATGATTTCTTTAAACAGGCCAGATGTGTAACTTTCCAACAAAACAAACAGAACGGTAAAATATTAAGCATATATCAAATAATAAGCTGTTAAAGTTGGTAATATTATTAACTACAAATTTTATCCTTGACGACCTAATATTAGGGTGGTACTTAATATGGTCAACATTTTGTCGTGCCGCCCCCTAAAACGGATCCAAATGCAAACAAAATAATTGTATCACCATACACCCACTTTAATTTACCAATAAAGCATTCCGCTCGACGCATTTTTTAGTTATTTGTCGTTTTCATGATTTGTGGATTTTTATAAACTGTAGCATCGTTTCAAATGTAGATAGAATAGACCTTTGTCACGATGGAAAAGATTGCCTAAAATCGAATTTTCTAAGTTGCATTAAGTTTAACATTAGATTTACCGAACCCTTCAATTTGACGGGTTATCGATGTTATGCTTAAAAATTCTATGCTTATTCATGCAAATATTAATCTTTAGAAATTACATATTGGTTTTTAATAATATGTATAATGCAGCAAACATATATTTCTACTCGTTTTCTCAGGAACACTTGTATTTTATTATTTCTAGATGTTGTATACCTATTTTTACGAAAATCCGTGAAATTGACGGGTTAATTTATATAGATTACGAAATAACAAAAATTATATAAGAATGAATAATAAATTTGAAGTGATGTTGCTCTTATTATATTATAAAACAAGTAGATCCACGTGAGAGATAATTTCAACAGTGCGTTATGTAAAATAAAATAACTGCTATTTAGAAGCTTAGCAACAATTTATTTTCGTAAGTGAAGATTTGAATTTGTCAAGGTATTTTTTAAATATATTATTTGTTTAATATTTATATATTGTTTATTTAACTAAGTAATTATGTACAAATCTCCAAAAGATATGGTATTGATAAAAAGGATAACCAGCATAAATGGAGACCAACCTGGAACGGATCCTGATACAAACGAATTATGCGAAATCGAGGAAGAATTTGACAGTATCAACGAAAATGAAATTATCGCATTACATACCATAAAAGAAAAGTAAGGCGTATTATTTCAGATACTGAAAGCGAAAGTGAAAAAAAAGATGCAGATAATGAAGAAAATTCGATGGAACGTTCCGTTGATGGAAGTTTATGGAAATGACAACAGGAAGGCGGAGGCTGTGGTAGAATACCAGCTTATAATATATTCGAAGATGTGTCAGGTCCAACTGCGTACGCAAAATGAAATATTATGCTTGTGAATGTAAGGAGTGCTTTTGAACAGATAATTAATGTTGGTATGCTTGATCATATAAAGATATGTACTGAAACAGAGGCCCGTAAAGTTCTGTGAAAAGATGATTGGTCGATTACAATGTCACAATTACGGGCTTTTCTAGCGATTTTACATGCTCGAGGAGCGTATGAAAGAAAGGTCTTGAAAGCTTCATATTTATGGTCAAAGAAATTGGGACCCAATTTCTTTTCAAAAATAATGTCCAGAGACAAGTTTATGGAAGTTCTTCGTTGCATATACTTCGACAAAAAGAAAGTCTGCGATTAAAAACGGACAAATGTGGTTTAATTTCTGAAATATGGAACAGATTTATTCAAATTTGTTAGACTTGTTAAAAGCCTGGCGCGAATCTTACAAATGATGAGCAATAGTTTTCAAGAAAAAATAAGTGCAGTTTTACAAAGTATATGCCAAATAAGCCCGACAAATTTGGCATAAAGTTTTGGTTGGCATCGGACCTTATAAGCAAATATATAAAAAATGCCCTGCCATATTTAGGGAAAGAAGAAAAACGATCATCAGACATAACATTGGGCGAATTCGTCGTTCTCAAGCTTGCTGAACCATATTTATGCTGTAGTCGAAACATAACTTCTGACAACTTCTTCACAAATATTTCCCTTACAATAAAGTTGCTTAAAAAAACAACCCTTGTGGGGACTTTACACGCAAATAGAAAGGAATTGCCAAAAATTGAGATCATATGATACGATATTCTACAGAACTGTATATATCAGATGAGTACGTTCTCACAATTTACAAATGAAAATCAAATAAAGAGGTATTATTGCTCAGTTCTAAACACAAAAATGCAAAAATAGACAAAATGCCAAACGTGTCCCTAAAATAGTCACATTTTACAACAAAACCAAATGTGGGGTTGATATTCTCGACCAAATGGTTAGAAAATATAACGTGAATATAATAATTTAGATTTGGCAGCCATTAATGCCTGGATATTGTACAAAGAGACCACTGGAGTAAACATATCTCGGAAGAATTTTCTCTTCCAAGTAGCTGAAGATTTGGGTAATGACCATCACGAGGAACGAAATACAAGCTTCAATTCATTGTCTGATGTACGAAATACAAATATGCGAAAATCTTGCCAAATTGGGTTATGTAAGAAGAATATGTCTAACTATATTTGCATTAAATGTCGCAAGTATGTATGCGGAAAGTATACATCCAAGATAGAGTTTACATGTAAAAAAAGTATAGAAGACAACAGTAAATAAAAATCTATTGATGTTAAATAAAAAATTTGCAAACAAATTTCATTTCAATATACCCATCAAAAAGACTGATTTCAGTAAAGAAGGGTATATAGTCAATGTCCGTAAATCTAGTGTTATATAATTGTTAGTTCTCATGTATATCTCTACAGTGTAATTCTAATGTTATAATCTTCGTTGATTCTCGGTAATTGGAAGGAATGCTCAGAATTTATCATATATATGTAATCGGAAAATACTCGACGCATAGTGTTGTTGAAAAATTTCGATCTCTAACATAAGGTCACACTGAGAGAAATTTGCAACGTTATATGAGCCGAAGTTGTGTAGATGCAGAGTACAAAGTTGTAAGAACTAAAAAATATGTATACAATAAGTGATAAACGTACATGCTACAACTATTTTTGTCTCGATTCTATTGTGGTAGTTGGTTTTCGAGACAACTTTTTCGAGACAATTTACGTAACTCGGCCCGAAAAAAACATGATTTTGACATTTTTTCTCGCCCTGTGTTAAAGATATTGATGCCGGGTATTTACCAACTTGTTCACTGTGGCTTCAGCTACATTTACGTATTTTCTTAATGAAAAATATTGAGGCAGTGCGGGGTTATTGAGTTCGAACCACCTTTGTGCACGACGTGGACCTCCTCACGCGCGGTTAACTCGGGGTCGTCCTTATCATCTGTAATGAAATTTCAGTTACATTAAGTATACAAGATTGTCTAAGAGTTTTGACAGTACCAAGTCATTCTGTTAATAATTAACAAAATGGCTGCCATTCGAATAAAAGTGCGTTTTTTCATCTACTTTTTCGAATTTGGCGGGCTTTTAAAAATATTTATAATTGATGGATTTGCTCGATAGTGGAACAACTCCTAGAGAATTTAGTCAGCTTTAATTTAAGCTACAGCACATCAAAATCAGTTTATTTATCTTACCGCGCGATAATAAAAAAGAGGCTTAAAAAACGCGGTTGAAGTTTTGACTATATATAAATGCATAATTATGCAATTTACGGTCATTCTGCTTTAGGTGTAAGATGGAATTGATGAAGCTTAAGTCTGACAAATTCAAAAAAAATCTAAAAAAATGCTGCAAGGTTCAAACATTTTTAGACATTCACATTTTTGAAAATATACATATGTGTTTATTATTATTATAAAATACATATTTCCTAGATTC